>AYJT01071151.1:0-12139 GCA_001278415.1 Ocimum tenuiflorum
GAGTTCAAAGTTAGAAATAAAGAATTAATCCTTGAGAAGAAACAATTTACTTTTTATAAAGCACAGATTAGAGCAGCATATTCTATCATTCCTGAGAAAGACTTGCATCATTTTCCATGCACCAAAGCCATAGTGCACCTTTACATCACGGTGCTGCATGAGCTTTTAACCAATAACCACTATATTAAATCCAGTGGGTTAATGTAATTGTACACAAGTTATACCTCCAGTTGAAACATCAGACAAATAATACAAGAATCCCAGACAGTGGAAAGAGTAATAGCCGTATCATCTGAATCTAAGATAATCTTGCCGTTCTTCCAAACTTTACTCCCTAATGATCAGTTATGTAGTATAGTAGATTAGTAGTTGCACAGAACCAGTTAAAAAATTGAAGAATTCACCAGTGGATCAATTGAATTGGAAATATTAAATAGATCCTCGGAGAAGTATTTGTTTGGGTTTAGTGATAACGTGAGGAGAAAACAAACATTTTGCACCATACTAATCCCTTGTCACTGACATATGTAGTGAGCATACACCACAAATCAATCATTAAAAGGTAAATGTATGCCTATCAGTTGGGTTTGGTTTTCTATCATGCAATGAATATATCGATCAAACATGAACAAACCTGAACTGCTAAACAAAATAAAACCCCAAGTAATCATCCAAAATGTATAGCTAATGCCACCATCCAAACATTTATATAAAAGATAACCAAGCTCTTGAAACACAAGAGAAACATATTGTGATAACTACAAATCCAACACGCAACAAGCCAACAACTGTATATCACTCCCCTTTAAAGGGAAAGAAATTTCTTCCAGGTTCTCATTAGACAATTACATCTAAAACTTGTTTATTAATGCTTTAGTGTAATTAGGCATTCTGTGTTAATTGGCTGAAACAAAAATCAATTGGCAAGTTTTTTAGCATGGGACAATATTGGGATAATTATCAGTATCCTCCAATGCACACTGAACTAGAAAACTACTGACTAAAAGAAAGATAATCCGTAAACACTATTTATTTTATCACATCAGAATATCAATACTCCAACTCCAATTGAGTCCTCTTACCCAACATAGAAAAGCAAATAAATTTAAGGGATGACAGATTTTAATCCGACAAAACTGGAGACTTGAGAAGTGGTGTTAAGTATGCTAAAAGAAAACAAATTTCCCCCGATTTTCAGTTATAATTTCCACTGCGCTCTAACCAATTTATCCTTTTTCTGAAAGTGAATTTTCTGAAAATATAATATTTGTTTTCAATTTTTCCATGAAAGGACAGCTTTTGGATAAACTCATTTTTATTACAAGAGACAAAAACATAGTATTAAATGAACAGAAAGAAGATACATACAGTGGATAGCCTTCCAATAAACTCAGCTTGAAAGGATCATTCTCTTCGACTCATACTCATAGATTGGTTCAGCCATCTTTTGAGAATTACAGAAGCCTGAGTACTCAAGATATAGAAGGTTTATTACATTATTACCTCTGATTGATGGGATTTTTGTGTTCTGATCTTTTTCCGCATTTGTGACTTTTACTTAAAAACCAATTCATCATAAGGTTCCAAATTTCCTTTTATCAATGATTGTTTTGATTTAAGATTAAACAATTGCATTAATTACTCTTTTTCAGAAATTTCTTCATAAGTAAAACATTTCTGAAGTTGCATTAACATTTATATTTTATACTGACAAAATATGTGGTAGAACGAACAGAAAATATTTAAATCAAAGTACTGTTCAGATATGAACTACATTGATGAAGTTAATGGTTCTTAAAAGGTAAAAATTCTGTGTCCAACAGTGCGGGTAATTTAAGGCTCTCCAATAGGCCTGTTATAATGAAGAAAGTTCACTAAAACCTGTATTATTTGTGTTTTTTCTCAAGATTTGATATAATGATCCTCTAAGGCAAAAAAAAAAAAAATGAACTTAGAGATATGTCAAACCGCACTAAATGTGCTGGGCTGGAGGTGTAAGATTTGAGCACAGAACTCCTACTTTTTGCTCAGGAAATAAAAAGGCTATAAGTTTTCTGGGGGAAAAGAACTTAGTTAATGTAATCGAGTATTCTCTAGAGTAGACCTGGATGAATTTATGGACCCAACACCATGTAATGAGTCTAATGACAGAGATATTTTCCAGTACATAGTTACATACATAGAAACAAATTCAAGAAACTACATCCTCGTGTTATATACATGGTCCAAGTAACATTGCCAAAAATACCATAAGACTAAAAAACTGAAAAATAAGTCAAAATACCACGTACCTTCCATATGATGGCTGTGCAATCACTTGATGATGATGCTAAGTACTCCCCATTGTTGGAAAACTGAACAGACCATACTTCATTTTGATGATTAGTCAATATCTGCACAGAGGCAACACACAGAGCATGCAAATTTTAACAAATTGAAAGCACAGACTCAGGATGACTGCAAATATAATGGATATTTTTCTTGAACTTCTTACTTGTTTTCATGTACAGACGGATAATCATACAAGAAAATTAAATGCCAACCTAAAATTTTCATTCAATCTCACAGCACTCTAAAATGATATTCCATTAAATATTTCATAATTGTATATTTAAAACTACATGCTTGCCCAGAACAACGTATTTGGCAAAGCAATAAAGCCTTGTGTTGTCATGGGCAGTTAACAAGACACAACCTACTCATCACAGTTGACAAGCCACTGCAGAGAGATGCAACTAGAAACATAAAATTAAACAAAACAGTGACATTCAGTTGCTAATCCTCGTAACTTCATTGATGCCACAAATTGGTCACTCACATAAAATCCGCATAAAAATGAAAATCCAATATTTGTTACATAGTTAGTTCTATGCACTAAGAGTATTTCCTTTGCAATTACAGTATATACTCCCGCACAATTCGTAATGACCTTATTGATATTTTTTCCTTTCTAATGTAGCATCAGAAGCAACATGAGCATATCTTGTAAAAAACCATTGACAAAAGGATCAAATCCAATAAAGCCTCTTCTTCTTGATGAAGAAAATTGGTAAGAGATAATTTTGCAGAAATATATAAAATACAAAACAAAGAGCACTTTACTCCGTAAATGAAATCCTAGTATAGCATTAAACATATTAATGGTACAAAAACCACTAATTTTAGAAGAAAAGAGAATAATGATGAGTTTTCAAAACTAAGTTCTAACTACTTAAAGCCCAGAATTTTGAAACTACACCCTAACTACTTGTGTAGCAGAAAAGGCCAAGCCTGGGAATCAACCTGAATGGTCTTTGTTGGAAACTGATCTCGATCACAATGATGGTCCCTATAAAGTGACAATGAATCAGAGGAATTGTGGTAAGTACACCTATCAATCATTGCAGATATCGCCGTTTCAATCAAGTGTTCCAGCCTTCTCTCAGGTAGTGTAATTGGTGGTGGTAAAACTTTTTCCAGATTTGATAACAATCTTTTCCGCAACTCATGAACTGATTCTCTATCAATACAGCCCAACCCTAATCCCTTCAATGAGAGCAGTTCATAGGAAAGTTTGTGAACCATTTCTGTGCCAATTTTCAAAGATGAAAACTGTTTACGCAGTATATCCAATGCCAGAGAGATGTTCCCACGATCCAAACATTCCAACAAGCATTGCTCAAGAACAAGAAAAGATACTGATGCTCTAGTCTCATCAGTCAAACCCTTTATTTTGTCAAGACTCTCGATGCAATCATCCCAGCTGCCATCTAAAATTTGTGATTCAAGTGATTCAAATTCAGGGGATTTACATGTAATGCCAGACTCAGATTCCAAGCAGGCAGCGGACTTACTGTAACCTAATGAATATAAACATTGAATGATAATTCGTACCAACTCGTGCTTCTTAATAAGGCCCCTTGGACCAACCACAGCTCCTATATCTTTTGGTGTCTGCATAGCAGCTGGAACCTCCAGAATACTGCCAAATCCACTATACATTATCAATTTCTTTCAGCCAATTTGCGATCAATTTCAACCCACTGGTGGTCACAACAGGCCAGTAATGTGTCTGTACAAGGACTTTGTATAAATATCAATAGCACGTGATCAGAAAAACACTCACAGAAAAAGAAAATACACAAATTCTCTTATATAACAAGTATAGATCATCAGAAACCCAGTTCAAGTAAACATATAATGTAAAAGCACAAACATTTAAACGATGTGTCAACAATCACAGTGACCAAAATTTCTATGTGATGATGGAGAGATACCTGCAAGTGATACCACCAAATTCGATAGGCACAGAAATAATAGCCCCTTAGAAGAGACTAATAACAATTCCTACTTGGTAGAATCAACTCCAAATCCCAAACCATCAAAATTCTTTTTTTTGTTTCATTTTCTTTTGTTGTGCGAAACATGTTGGCTAGCAACTGTTATATCAGTCCAAAGTATGACACGCACACACAGTGATCTCAAAACCTCACTATCGTAGCAACCATAGCTATTTTCTGGCAACACATTTAAAAATTGAAGGAGCATTTAAAAACCTCGTGGAGTACGTTCTTGGATTATATAAATTTCGCTCAAATCAACTGAGTAAAACCAAAAATTCAGGTGAAACTACCAAAGAATCAACAAGAAAAGAAACAAAACCGAAAAATGGAAAAAGAAATTGAACATCACGATCAACATTCACCTGACATAGTTGGGGGAATTGTTCGCGTGGATGGTGAGATTCGGGAATGAGGTTTGCGAATTTAGGGTTCGATGAAAACTCGGACGAATCAAAAAGGGTATAAATGAATGTGATGTCGACTGCGGTCTGCTGGTATCCAATCGACGCTATTTGTTTGAAAATTGGAGGCTGCTGCTAATTTGCGGGAGTTTGATTTTGTCTGGGGAAGTTCATAATTCCAGCGATTTACATTTAATTTTTCATTAAATATTATAAACTTTTGCTGCTCTGTTGTCCTAGGAACTCTCTGGTGGATAAAATACGGATGTCACTTGCAACCAAACCTAATTCAATAAAATATAAATTTGATCTTTTCAGATTCATAAACCTAAGTAACCCTAAAGTTTTCTAAGTTTATGATTATATTTATTTTTAATATATTATTTTATCCACAAGGAAAGATTTATATGTGTTGGAATTCATTAATTTCTCATGATCAACCGAGCTAATCATCGACTTGCTGTACTTGTCCCTAATATAATTTTTTTTCAAATTTAAGACTATGCTAATTTAGTTAATGACATCACTAAAGAGTTAAATAATATCAAACTTAAGTTCAGACTTATTTATTTAACGGGCTTTGATAAATGAGCTCGAACCATTTTTTTGTTGAATTGAAGTCCGGCCGTTTAACTTTATTATCCTAAATGTAAGCAAGTCGAAATAAACTGTGTTACTGTTACCAAAGCACATCTCACAAATTTTTTAATAAATTATACTCAAACTATTCGCCTCTTTTTAAAAATAATATAAATTATTTAAAATTTTAATAACATGCGATCATAGAAAACCTTATTTTAAATTTTATTGTGTAATCAAAGAATATTAATATTATTTTGAAATTAAGATACAATATATTAAATTCAATTCAGAATTTTGTCATCGAATATAAAAATCATGACCTATTAAACATATGCAATATATTTTAACAACCTGCGCTGATTTTTTAAAATAGTGCTTTAACTCAAATTATCGACGCTAGAAAAGTGAGTTATCTTATATTTGGACAATTTATTACTTTTTCATAATTTATGTATTTTATCTTATATTTGGATAATTTATTACTTTTTCATAATTTATGTATTTATTTGATTTTTCAGACAATTTAAGAATAATTTAAAATGTAACTGGATATTTTAAAAAAGAAAATTTAATAAGCTTTTTGCTTATAATTGGAGCAATCTTCCAATGGTCCGTACACTCCCCCGCCCCATTGTACGAGAAACTCACTCAATGCTGCTTGTCTCCACCGCCATTTAAATCCTTCTCTTCTCCCCCACCACCATCATTTCTCTCTTCAATTCTTCCCAAGATCTGCACTTCATGTTCCTTTTTTACTTTTCCTGAGATTCAGCTAACTTTTCTCACCTTTCATCCTCTCCTCATTTCTCCTGCAAATTGTGCTATACGTCAACCAACTCCTCGTTGAAGCTACATGCATTGCTGTTTTTCCGTTTCTGGGTTACGGCGTGGTTGGTTTTGTGCTTACCTGAGTAATACACGTGTTTGGTGTATCAGCATTGATATGAGAGCTTCGAATTACTTGGGAGGATCGAATGCAGGTCGGCTGGGTTAGCCGGAACCCTAGACCACTCCGGCGGCGTGGCTTACGTTGTGCGTGAGCAATGTTGGTGAAATTTTTCCGGAGAGGGAATATGTCCTTATTCGTTCTTCTTCACCTGCTTACGGTGCTTCCTGCTAATTCCGGTATACACTGTTATTCTTTTTCTACCTTTTATCGGTAAAACACAATTGCAATTACTTTTAGCATTAAATGTGGCGGAGATAGCAAACAGACTCCAGCTCATGATGAAATGATGAGCGTGTTTTTTCATTCAATTTCATGTATCTGCACACAACAAATTTCCTTTCTGAAATGGTTTAATTACTTGAATATTATAGTGGAGTTAATGTTGTCGAATTTAATTAACATCATTTCTTGATGTAATTCACACCGAAGATTTTTTTAATGCCGACATTAGCAATCAGAGAGTCATTTAATTTATTTCTCTATAATTCTGGCTTCGGTATTGATCAAGATGAGAATCCATGTAATATCTTTCATGTCATTTTCAATTTTGACATGGTAGAGGGAAATTTAGAATTGAACTTAACCTCCCCCGTATAATGGAGAATGATGCTGGTTACGTGATAAGATGCAAGGCTCGTGGCTACTACCTCTGCTATCTTAGTAGATCACAATGTTATTCTCTGCATAGCAACCTGCTTTTGTATACACGATGCTTCTCGTACATGCTCAGCTAAGCAACCTTCTCCTCCTCCAAGTTTTTCTCTTGCCATGCTTCAACGAGCAAACTTTATGCCAATGCACAAACATGAAAGTATGAAATAGCTTCCTCTGCTCGATAATGTGAGCATCGTCTTTTTACTGTTGATTTCAGGGACCCCTGAGCCGATTTACTTTTCCCTATCTTGGTTGCCTACCCTACCATCATTGGCGAGGATGAATTCTCCTAAACATGATATGCTAGCTACTTATCTCGCTATTACATTGACATGTACATGCAATGAGAGTTCCATCGGATTTTACCTATCACACAGGACATGCATCGTGTCTAAACCAAGTAAATTTGATGCCTTGTTGATTGAAATTTGGCAATGGAAGTGATTTCAAGCTTATCTCAATTCCCTTTAATTCTTTTCAGTTTCATCTCATATCTGTCTTGTGTTACTATGTACTAACTTTACTTATGTATAAGATTCACATTACACTTTCAGTGAGCCTATCATCACTGAGTACATCTTTCAATCATGTAATTGATTTTCGAAGGCGGCATTTTCAGTATTTACCAGCTGCACCAGCTCAATCTCCTATTTCAGAAGGTAATGAAGTGGTTTATCATATCATCTTATCCAGTATATCCTGATGCAGAACTCTGTTTTAGGTCCACTTTCTAGTCATAGTACCTTGCCTCAGCATCATCACCATCGTCATAGGTTCAGAGATCGTTCAGTTTTGCCTTCCCCTTCCACTACACCAGGTGATTTTGAGAGAAGTGGTTTACTTTTCTCTCCTTGTCTGTAATGCATGCAACTTTTAATCTTTAAAACTATAATATGAGAGTGTTGGGACAAAAGAGCAGGTTTGCATACATGGACTATATAATTTTAACTCAAATAGTCTCATTTCATGTCTATGCATACAAGAATAACCATTTACTTTAACATGGTGATACATCGTGCAATAAAGGATCAAAGACATCAACACAGTAGCCAGTAGGTACTCCCAGTGTTCATAAAAAATATTTTTTAATTGCAATGCATTTTGAAGGTGTTTTTAAAACACACTGCTTGAAATCCTATGAGCTCTTATTTCTATTGCTGCAGACAAACTTCTGTTTTATTGTCATTACTTACTGGATGGTCAGTAATGTTGAATTCGTAAACATAACAGGTTGTGGTCAAACTTGCCCGGAACCACTTACTTCAGCTCCATTTGGTTCACCGTGTGGTTGTGTAATTCCAATGAGAGTTGAACTTCTCCTAGGGGTATCTGTCTATGCTATCTTTCCTGTGGTCAATGAGCTGGAGATTGAGATTGCAGCCGGCACTTACCTAAAACAAAGTCAAGTCAGTATAATTGGTGCAAGTGCGGATGATCGTTATCAGGAGAAAACAGTTGTTGGAATTAATTTAGTTCCATTGGGGGAGAAGTTTGATAATACAACTGCTACACTAACTTATCAAAGATTTTTGCTAAAGAAAGTGCTTTTGAATAGGAACCTCTTTGGAGATTATGATGTAATGTACATTAGTTATCCGGGTAAATTGAATTTGTTTATCTCTGTCTCATTATGTCTATGATATTTCCCATCGTAAATGACGGAAATCAGAATACATGATGCAGGATTACCTCCATCTGGCAATTTATCTGGAGAGGGCCCTAGTGGAGGCAGTGGAAATCAGCAAATTCCTATTACTGCATATGTAGTTGGCAAAAATCAGGAAGTTGCCCTTCGAGTAGTCTTTGTTTTTGCTTCGGCGGCTTTTGTGCTTTTGGTAGTATGTTTTGCCACAATTGCCGTCATATTGAAGTGCAGGAGACCTTGCATATCCTCAAACACTGAAAAACCTGTTTTTGCTTCATATATAACC
This sequence comes from Ocimum tenuiflorum, assembly GCA_001278415.1. NCBI lineage: Eukaryota > Viridiplantae > Streptophyta > Magnoliopsida > Lamiales > Lamiaceae > Ocimum > Ocimum tenuiflorum. Next base: position 8,840 of record AYJT01071151.1, read on the forward strand.
GAAAATTCTGGTAAGCCTTCATGCTATAGTTGGGTTTTTAACTTGTCCAGCACTAGATTCTAATAAAAGTGATACCTGGAAGTTATGATGACAATAAAGGAAACCTAACATTCAGCAAAGCTGAGGAAATAAATTGTATTCATGCATGATCTGTTGATTTTAAGAACTAGGGAAACTGAAGTTGGAAAGGAAATAAGTCAACACATTGATCAAAGAAAACATTTTGACCAATTCTTCCATTTGCTCGTGTCATTGTCCTGCATTACTGGCCTCGATGTGAATATTTATATATTCCATTTATATGTTTATTCTGTACAATGCCTGAACAACGTTTTTTAGGCAAATAGCTGTGATTCTGTCCAAATTTAAACCACTTTGGTTGGATAAATTCTTTCCATTAGATATCTTATGGAAATTGCTGACTAGTAACCTTGATCTATTATCTTACATGCATGATACCGATGTTTAGGTTTGTTACCATTGATTTTATGTTGCAGGGACAGTTTCTAAGCTAGCAAGCAGCCCGGCCAGCTCAACATCAGCTTCGTTTGTTTCCGCCATGCTTGCATTTGTTCTTTCTGTTAAAACATTTTCACTCGCAGAGGTTGAGAGAGCTACAGAAAAGTTCAGCCTGGAAAAGGTGTTGGGTGAAGGAGGATTTGGGTGTGTTTATCATGGTGTCATGGACGACAGAACTGAGGTTGCTGTGAAATTACTGACAAGGGGGAACCAAAATGGTGGCCGGGAATTCATTGCTGAAATTGAGATGCTGAGTCGGTTGCATCATCGCAACCTTGTAAAATTAATTGGAACATGCACTGAGAAACAGACACGCTGTTTGATCTACGAGCTGGTCCCAAATGGCAGTCTTGAGTTTCACTTACATGGTAATTCTATTTGTTAAGCATAACTATGAAGAACAAGTATGTGAACTATTTGTTCATTCTTTTAGTGCCTGTTAGATAAGAATATCCATATTCGGCATGTTCCTATTAAATGACGCTGCTGATGTTATAGGTGCCGGCAGGAGCAAGGGACTCCTAGATTGGGATGCACGATTAAAAATTGCTATCGGTGCAGCAAGAGGATTGGCTTATCTTCATGAAGATTCTAATCCTCATGTTATTCATCGAGACTTCAAATCAAGTAATGTTTTGCTAGAAAATGACTTTACCCCTAAGGTATCGGATTTTGGTCTGGCCCGGGAAGCAACAGAGGGAACTGATCACATATCTACGCAAGTCATGGGAACCTTCGGGTATGTTGAGTAACATAACACTATTCTCTTTTCACTCCATACATTTGTACCAACAAAAACAGAAAAGATCTGCTTTTCTTTGTGTAACTCATTTTCACGGTTTACTGCAGATATGTTGCTCCTGAATATGCAATGACTGGACATTTGCTTGTCAAGAGCGACGTTTACAGTTATGGGGTTGTGCTATTAGAGCTGCTCTCAGGTAGGAGACCGGTCGACATGTCCCAACATCCCGGACAAGAAAATCTCGTGACATGGGCACGCCCCTTATTGACCAATCGAGAAGGTTTGGAGCAACTAGTTGATCCCTCCTTGGCCGGGAACTATGACTTCAATGACATGGCAAAGGTCGCTGCTATCGCCTCTATGTGTGTTCATCCAGAGGCAACTCGTCGACCGTTTATGGGAGAAGTTGTTCAGGCACTGAAACTCATCTACAATGATGTAGGCCAAACCTGTGGAGATGCATACAGTCCAAAGAGATCCTCTGATAACTGTTCAGACTTCAGAGTCGATTTCCCCCCTTCTGATAACAGCTGGTGGAACACCGGTGGTCAAGCCTACACGACAATGGAGTACAGTTCATGTTCTCCTAATGAGCTCGGCAACATGCACCGAGCTTCCTATGGAGCGATGGAAAGCATGTCCGAACGTGGGACGCTGGTCGGTAAACGAGCTGCGATTGGGAGCAGAGGGTATTCATCTTCCTTTTAGGAGAGTTTCGGGAAATTCTATGCTACCTCTTTAGATTCATGCTTCAACCTGCAACTGTGGGTAGAATCGGTTTGGTAGCATAGAATTTCCTCTAATTTGTATAGAGCTGGAGGATCATTGGTATCGATAAGTTGGTTTTCGGCAGTTGTCTTCCTATTGTTGTTGTAGGTGTTAGTTGAATTGGTTGTAAGAATAGGGAAAAGAGAGGGGGTCAAAGTGGGTCTATGCTACCGACTTTGGCAATACCTACCTCTCACACACATCGAGTGACATGTATGTGAGGGGTGGGTATTGCCAAAGTCGATATGTAAGAATTTCTTGGGGTTCAATGGTTTGTAATTTCACTCTTCTTTCATCTTTTCAAAAAATAATTAGCAAGTGTTGTATATTGAAAAGGTGTTACATTGTGTTCAGTTTTCATAAATGTTGGATTATAGAGGGGTTTTATCATTTATGCCACCTATATAATGTTTGTCGGCAGGGCCTGCCTTGATTTCGAATCAAATGCTGAATTCGTGATTTTTAGCGAATAGCACCAAGTCTGGAATTCAGCTGGTTGAATCCCTTTCTTAATTTGGCGTGATTTTTAGTGAATAACACCTAGTGTGGAATTCAGCTGGTTGAATCCCTTTCTTTAAGTATTGAACTCTTCTGATTTATTTTAATGTCTTTCATATCTCTATTTATAAGAGTTTGTAGAAAATTATAGGGTATGCACTGTGCGATTTAAGGGGAAATGGGATAAAACAACCCAAAGTTTTGTCAATTAGGGTATTTTGATACACACTTTGAAAGTTAGAGTAAATTAACCAAATGTTTTATTCTATTAGTAAATTTTAGCATCCGTCATTAATGGAGTTCAAACGAAGTCACGTGGTACGTTAAAATACATGTTGGTGCCTACGTGTAAAAAAAATTTTTACAAATAGGGTAGAATAACCCAAAGTTTTACAAATTAGGGTATTTTAGCATGATGTTTGAAATTTCGGATAAAATAACTCAGAGTTATATTTCGTTAAGAAATTTTATCATTTGTTAGAAAATCTGAAAATATGTTGAACCATGTAATGCAACTTCGTTAATGTATTAAAGTTGTTTGTTAATGTTTAAGTTGTTTTTTAAGATTTGATAAAAGTATGTGTTCATGTTTAAAACATCACAAATCGAAATTTGCAAATATCACAAATCATAATTTGCAACCATCACAAATCAAACTATCATGCTTAATACAAACCAACCCGTAGAAACCAAAATTTGTTGTAAAACCATCATGCTCATAAAAACATGTTCATGTTTGTTCCAAGAAAACCATCACACCACAAATATGT
>AYJT01071174.1:0-18246 GCA_001278415.1 Ocimum tenuiflorum
ATTACACAGAAATCAAGACTAAACTAGTTAGATTACGGCCGATTTTGCCGAATTAGGCGCAAAGAGTCGGATTGGTTTAAGGAATCTAATGAAGATGTAAGAGTGCCTCGAACTAGAACTGTTGGAGGGGAGTTTATCGACCGGGGGTGTGTCATCCTTGTCCCCACCCCACGGGACCACGCAGTAGTAGCACTGCCTAGTCACTAGAAATGGCGCCACCTGTTGATAGAGGGGAGACCTAACTCGGCATAGGCAAAAATAGCAAGGAGGGAAAGAGCATGCATCCACCCTACCGGCACAACCTGCATTGGACGATGTAGTAGTGGTCGAGGATTTGAATATAAAATGGTAGAGGTAGAGCCAAATTCTGTATCTAAGTAAAAAAGTCGGAAAGGCCGTGTAGCCGGCCAGAGGGTTATCACATCTATGAGAAGTAGTGGGGATTCGGTAAGAGATCTCACTCTCGTCTACCCTAAATTTCTTCCTAAGCGACCTCTTAGTCACTTTTGAGATTTCGGTAAGAAGGGCACCCCTAATCACCATCATGCTAAAAGAGACTAAGAAAATGTTCAGAATAAACCAAGAAAAGAAGGGGGGGGACTGATCGGAATCTAAGTCACAACGGCGGTGGAGATAACTGCTTTAAAAAGAGAGAATATGGATGGTTTTGAAATTTGAATCAAAAAAAGTGACTAAAGCTAGGGTACCCGACTCTCTATATTCACACCCAAAATTCCAATGGACGCCAACCAAACGACACCGTTTTGACTGGTAAGTCACTCGAGATACTACCCTCGATGCATCTCCATACTTGTCATTTAATATCAAAATATCAATCTGCCATACTTGGGGTTGTGTCACCCCCTTGAGGATATTTGGTTTCATAAGTACAACTCGATACTCGAGGCTGCTAATGTACGGCCGCTCTTTGCGCTCGATAATCTTTGGCCAATAAAATCAGGGATCATATACGTGGGGCTACACTGCTGCCCTAATTTAATTAGGGATTTCTTGGAATTTGGAATTCTTGGAACCCATATCTTATACTCGGGGCTGCATGAGATGAGTCGTTTCATCTGCATATATCGCAGCATCCGCATACTCGGGGCTGCGTATTCCCCTCGATGATATATTAAACAGCTAAGCAGATTTATTACTTGACTTATAAACAGTCTCAGCAGAAATTTCCCACTCGTGATTATTGACAGGTTTCCATCATATTTACGAAATTCCTATTTCAAAGTTATCTTACACGCGTCATATCGGGTATGGCTCGACGCCATGACTTGTTTTTGAATATTTATTTTAGACATAGCTCGCGATTATGATCCACCAAATTATTTATCACTGCTTAGCACTGGAATATGCATACTCGGGGTTGTCACCCTGACAGCATCAGCCGACTATCCGTCGATCATTTATGCTCTTGAGTTGGCCGCGGCCCCTCGACCGAGCCCAAACTCGCAATTTTCACTATCTATCATGCAGCCCCTTGGGCCTAACTAATTTTGCTTTTGTTTGGAAAACCTGAGCGATGCCGCATTATGGACCCCTGGTCCGCGATGAATTTTCTGCTTTTGGTTCAAAAACTTAAGCGATGCCGAATTATGGACTCCTTGTCTGCAATGAATTTTTTGCTTTTGGTTTCAAAACTTGAGCGATGACGCATTGTGGACTCCTGGTCCGCGATGCCCAGGACGCCGCAAGATCCTTAACTACCTAATCATGAGGTGACCGATAAAAATGCTTAGAAGAACTATGAGGAAGAGTGGGGTTCCGAATGCCCAACGAGTGTAAACTTCCAACAGCTTTTAGAGGCCTCTCTGAGTGGGTACAGATACTCCCGGAGGATAAACATCTCCAACATGATAACGGATTTCCTCAGAATTTAGACTTTCCAACAGCCCTCAGTGGCCTCTCTGACTTCAGAGGATAAACTAAATTCTTAACAAATCTATATTCTATCATCGTGTTCCTATTTCAGGTCTCAAACTCGAAAAGAGAACCTCGAACACTCCATGATTGACCGAATGGGGTATTGTTCAACCCTTCAAACAAATTTGTACCTCACCCCGTTGCATCTTAAATAGGAAACGCATTGAAACCACAAGCATAGCAATCACCACGCAATGTGAAGCAGGTATAAAGTTTCCCTTAGATTTTAACTGATGATACTTTTTCGTCTGCTTGTCTCCGCGAATCAATCGACTTGATCTGTGAAGACAAAGGGGCTGTTGTTGAGGGTCAAAATCCCAGGACCATCGAACCAGGACCCTCAATCGCTAACGGCTCCCGAAATCGTCGATCAAAATAAAACAAGGCAGAAAAGTTTCGAACACCAATCATCGACCCTGGAAAGAGCTCGAGACCCACGAGCAGAGCATGGATAAAGATAATTGAGAAGTTTAAGTCCTCGAGATCCGCCGGTCTAGAATCCTCGAGCTCTTTCAGAACATCTGCACGATATCATCCACACGCTTGCGCACGTACAGGAAGGATCCAATATGATTCCTCTGCTGAGTCTGCATGGGACCCAAAGCGTGACTGTCCCCAGCTATTTTCGATCTAGTCCTTAGCTTATGGATTATTTAGATTCGTCTTATACTTACTATATAAATAGGTGACTAGTCAGCAAGAGCCACACATTCAACACTTATATTTCGTACTGTAGCTCATTTGCGTCCTGTAGCAAAGAGCACACAACTTGTAATCTTCTGACTCCGATCATTGGAAACCTTGTATTTTCACCGTTTAATCTATAAAATATCAGCCGGTCCGTTCCGAGAGACTATAAATCTTCCTATAAATCACGGTGTCCGATTACAATCTAGCCTAGGGCCTCGATTTGATCTCTGATAAAAAACAAACCCCAACACATACTCTGAATTCTTTCTTCGCCACTCTTACTGGGACCAACAAACATATATGGTGAGACCTCCCCTATACAACGATGTCACATGGGCTTAGCCCCTTCATTTTATCAGATTATCTGACTATTTAATTGAGTTTAACTGAGGCCATACATATTCTTTTGAGTTGAAACTGTTAAAAAAATTTATACTAGATACTTTATCTTTTTGTCTATGGGAAGATGACCATAAATTATTCTAATTGATATAATTCTGTAAAATCCCCCCAAAAGATGCATCCAATTGCACTTTAAGCTCCAAGTTTATCACAATTCAATCTCTTTCTTGGATGAAACATAGATATCTCGATCTTTAATTTTGATGAATGTAAAATTGATGAATTTGGAGATTTGGATAGTTGAGATTAAAAAGTATTTTTGTTGGATTTAAAAAACATTTAAATTCGCTTGAACTAAATAATCTGACATTTTGTTTGAACTAACAAGTATAATCCCATTGAACTAAAAATAAATCACTTCTCATTTCCAATAAAATGTCTGTTTCAACTAATATACTTTCTAGAAAAAATAAATTTCAACAGTCTAGTTCATCAAAATCAATAACTGACATTGATTTTTAATTCTTATATATTACTTTATTCATATTTGATCAAATCTTTATGTAGAAGATAAAAATGAAATACTATTGGCTCCCTACTATGAACTTTTCTCGATGAGATATGGAACTTCCGAGTGAAGGGCCATTCCCTAGATTGCGAAAGTGAAATCTAATGAATGATTGTAATTGTCAAAAATTTGTGGAAGGTCAGCCAAATAATTTAGACGGATTTAAATAATTTATTTTTCTAATTCAAACTCAAGTGAATGGAATAGGATTGAGTCGAATAAATTGAAGTGTCTAAATTATTTAGACGAACTAATAAAAGACCTCATGATTATATATTTTGACAGAAAGAATAATTATTTAGATCAAGTATGGTGGGCTAATATGCCTCCGGTAATTTTTGTGTAAAAATGTTGAATTTAATAATTCGATTATTGTTAGATTTCATTATTTGATTTTAAAATAGGGGTTCCTATTTCATGATTTAACCTTAATGCATTGCTTTCTTCCTGCCATCCGTTTACTTAGGTCTATCAAATATATGAGATTCTTATTTGGTGACACCGATCATGCTTATATCTCTTTTAAAACTCGTGACTTTGATCAATAAACTTTCTTAAGATCCGGTTTTTTGTCTAATGCATGCTACACAAAATTTACCCCACCCATGTTAATATAGATAGGACAACTATAAATTTTACCCTAGTAATTTCTATAAATTGTTGATCTTAGGGTTTTTTTTTATGAAATTTTACCCTAAAATATAATTCTTTTAATTAAAATACCTTCACTTAATGATGGGTTAAACACATACTTAGTCAACTATTATGTGACAATTACATGAAATTTATATATTATTTTCAATAATTTCAAATGCCAGTTCTCAAAGACCCTATCATACTTATTCACAAATAGCAATAATAGAAAATTGTCCAAAAAGTACCATTGTCACTGTCAGACATACAACCATCTATATACATCCTTAAAGCAGTTGTAGTCAGAGACGGACCCAGAAATTTTTCGTTGGAGATGGCTAAACTCTTTATAAGAAGTATATTTAATGATACTATCATCTTTTCCAACTCAATTTTTTTTCCCTTCAACTCAGAATAGGTGCCAATGGTTTCTTTTACATTCTTTTTCTTTTTGTTTTTCTTTTTCTTCTTTCATCTTTGCCACTATCCCCACCCTCTTTTTCATTTTCTATATTTTTTTAGAAACGTTGAGAGAACGAACATATAAAGATTGATAACCCCAATATAAAAACATGCTAATTTTTCGATTTAGGGGGCTAAAGCACCCCCCATCTTGTACATGGGTCCGTCCATGGTTGTAGCAATAAATCTAAAATAAACAATTTTAATACTACCACATCAACGCCACATAAAAAGTTTGAGCTCACCAACCTTTTTATACATATTCCTATAACAATAAGCTTACAACATCAACTTTATTATGACCTCACACAGACCCTTTCACATATATATTATATACTTAATATTTTACATAGTAAATGTTAAGGGGTAAAAATATTATCCATTTATATATGCAATTATACAGGTAGAAAATAGCCACGAGTTTAAAATGAGTCTACAAGTTGGATGGAGAGTTAGTAGAAGGACCAACTTAAAAAGTAGCTCGAGCTCAAAGGATTGGAGCAGCTCGAAGATGGAGAGTTGAATCAGCTCAAATGTTTGGATCAGCTCGAGCTCAAATGATTAAAGTAGCTTGAATTCGAAGGCTTAGAGCAACTAGAGGTCATAGATACAAAATAGTTCAAAGATGGTTTGAATCAGCCAAAAGATCCATTCAGAGGTACGAGATATCTACTGATCTCATGAAGACTTATTCAAATGAAGATCCAGTAAAATAAAGATCCTATCAAAGGAAGACTAGTTCAAGATAAGAGTACCCTATCCCTAAATATTAGGAAAGTAGTTAGGGTTTTTCTTATAAATAGATGTCAATTCTAAGATACCAGAACTGCCAGTTCTAGGAAGTAGAACTACTTAGCTCTGAGAAAGTCCTAACTGCCTGCTATAAGGAGAAGAACTGACCTAAAGATAAATCCGCTTTACATAAGATAAAGGAAAGGCCGACAAAAAGAAGACTTTGGTTTCAAAGTCAGTTTGAACTGACCTTCTTCAGTCTGACATACTAGGAAATCAGATTAGCTAATCTTAGTCAGCAAAATCCGACGTGTAAAGGAGAAGTGCGTTGAAAAGTTAGAAATTAAAAAGCTGTAGGTTTCCTTGAAAAGTTCTTAATAGCTATACAACGGATACCTACATGTTAGATATATAGAAGACATCGCCGAAAATCTCTCAACGGCTAGTTTGAGAGAGAAGACTATAAATAGCATATCTCTATCACTAGTATTAACTAATCAATTATTGATCTTCTGAACTACCGAAACTCTTGTAATCTTGCTTAAACTCTATTAGATCTCTCTCTACTTGCAATCGTACTCTGTCACGAGAAGTGGTCTTTCCGACGACTTTGCAATCGCTGGAATCTGCATTTTTGTAGCTTCCAAGACATTTCCAGACTTAGTCTGAGAGATATATTCAAGTTTTTGAAGAGAAATCAAAGCTTCAACCAGCGAAAAATGTGGAGCAAACATCGAAAGTTGAAGCTCCATCCAACATCTTGCCTGAGTCCCTGAGCCGTAAAACCCAACGACTGAAAAGAATAATCTTTGTAATCTATGTTAACAATTCGAAAGCATTTGATTATTAATGGATATCCCTTCAGTTGAAGAAGAAAGAGGGGACACAGGAGTATTCTCTGAACCTCTATAATTTCTTGTGTTATTTACTGCTTTCAGTTTGATTCTGCAACTGCCTTTGAAACTTGTCAGCTCAGTTGTAGCTCAACTGACTCGTCTAACTGCAACCGACCAATAAACCAACTACACTGTTAATATTTTCTTAAACCATAACTGACTTAGAATAAATTAGTTATGCATATTTGGGCCCTAAAACTTAATTCCGCAATTTATTTTAAAACTCTGATTTAGGACCAACAAAAACTCCTCTATTTTTAGATCGATCAATATATAACCTCAATAGTAAATATGATTTATAGAAAATATGTTTATTTATAATATTAGATTACATATTAATATAATTTTTTCGGGAGGAATATTCATTTAATTCATATCCTCAAAATTAGTAATTTAATAAAATTATGAAAAAATTTATATTAAATCAATAAAATCTACATTAATAAACAAGGGGAATTAAATAAGACAAAATCAAATTACTTCAAAAAATAGCATTTAAATAACACAACATTACATATTTTTAGTTAAAAAAATTCTACCGATCACTTCCATAACATGTCAATTTATGCTTAACCAAATTGACCCAAAGCTAGTAATGTATCCTTTTGCGGTAGTTGGGTGTAATTTTGAAGATAAACTCGAAGTTCTTGATTAGAACGCATGTTTATTGTTCTCCATAGATGCATGTCCTCATTAGACCAAATGATTGTTGCATCTATTAACAAAGAAACATTAAGGTAAAACCATCTATTAAACAAAATATCAGGATAAAAATCTATATTTTTTTATTATATAAAGTGCGTGGTGATTTGTTAGTAATGGCATCATGTCATCTAATCTCGTAACACCCGGGCAAAGTGATGGTAGTTGTGAAGCAAAATGGCAAAGCACTTGGAAGTTACTCATTCACATTCACCTCTTGCTCTTTCTCTTCAACACCACAATTGTATTTATATATGCCGACGCATTCTCATCCCCAATAGTTGGACTCGTGATTTTAGATTGTAATTTTATATAGGATTGAATTTGGAATAGCTTATGTTCGCGGAGAGTTGGAGCTGAAAGAATTCAAGACTTGAAGATTTAAAAAGATCAAGTTCAACTGTAAACGACAATTGTGTCTACTAGCCGTGAGAGATGGCAGCCATGAGTTTAAAGACCACAACTGCTCAATCAGTTGTGAGGTATACAACTGCAGTTTATTCTGAACTAACAGCTGAGTTGACTCCCAAAAGTTGACTACAAGTACAGCTAACTCAGTCCAAGAAAAAGTTTATTTAAACTTCATTTGACTCAGTTGTCAAGTCGAGTTATACCTCAAACAACTGAGACAAAAGAGGAAATATTCAGAAGTGCTCAGAGCTGACCTTCAGGCATGTTTCCTTAAGAGGTAGTTTGACAGTCGGTTATTATCCAGCGGTCAACACGCGAAACTATTAGACCAATGGATAAAAAGCTGATAAAGCATGTTGAAGGTACAACAAACGGCCATATTTTCTGAGCTGAAAGCGATCGAACGTCCCATACTTTCCAATGGCTACTATTCAAAACCTGTCCCATGGATTCGAAATCTGTCGTGCCTGTGACCGAGAACAGTAGTAGTTCTCCGTTAGAGAAGATAAGTACTTGTAAACCGTGTTAAAACACCGTGTACAACTCATTTATAGTGAATTTCCTTCGTGGAGAAGGAAGAGAGGACGTAAGATTTTCACATCAAACCTCTATTATGTCCTGTCTTTTTACAGCTTTCAGTCGTTATTTTATCTATTCTAAGTGTGATTTGAAACCCAACTACCTTCAAATTTGAGCATAACAATACTCAATCCGATGAAGAGTTGCATATACTAATTCTAATGAAATGGGAATAACACATGGGCAGAGGTTTGTCGACTGCCATTTAGAGATGGATCCAAGAAAATAAAAGAATACTTGGTCGCGTAAAAGTGGATCAAATAATAGTTTGAAAAATGAGAATCACAGAATCTTGCACGTGGGGGATGCTTTAAACTCCCGTTCACATGACGTATTGTGTTAAATGAAAGTCAATTAAGATGCATGGTCATAAAACAAGAGCTACTAATACTCAATTAATGAGGATTTCTAATGATGAAAAGTCAATTAAGAATCAAACACGTGGTTATAAACGGAGGCGATTAATAAAATACTCAATAAATGAAAATCTGCAAGGAAACACCGGTTAAATAGAGATGGATCAACAATTCAGATCCCCTATTACACAATAGTGTTACATATCGTAATACATACATTATTCAAACGATTGGCACGTATGTTAATTAATGAAGATAAATTATGATAAAATCAATCATTCGGATAACGTAATACAGCATGTAACATTATTGTGTAATAAGAGATCTCAATCGGGTGGACCAGAGGCAAGAGGAGGAGAAATGAAAAAGAAATGAAAGTCGACATTAGAACGGGATTTGTTGTATAAACAGAGAGACGAAAGCAAAAGGACTGAAACTAGAGGCTCAAACTCAATCAAAGAACATACAAAACTTTCTCGCCACTAGTTTTATTATTATTGCTCTTGGCTTGAAAAAAAAACAAACAAAACACATGATTGGTGATCTTAAAATGAGTAAAAGTTCATTCTATCATAATGGGACCCATCTCCATGGGTAAGAGGTGGCAGTGCTAATGTTGGCGGCATAAAATTTCCCTGCAAAAGTCGAAACGTATAGAGTTGAAAATAATTGACATGATATTGACGGAGAAATATCAAAGATCGACTAAATGTTAGAAGAAATAAAATATAGAATAAATTAATAAAAATACTTTCAAGTGAACGGATTATTGTATAAGAATAGAAACACAACGACGAATGCATATATCAAAGGACACCTAAATCGAACTTTTTTCCTTTTCAAGAAAAAATCGAACATTTTCTTAATTTTAACGTAATATACATATGCAGAATTTCTGTACGTCACCTTTTCCCAAAATTTTCACGTGAAATTTGAACGTGGCTTTATAATTGAATACTTTCAGCCAAGTCCTTTTATGTGCTTTCCCTTTCGACATAAAGTTATTCTCTCTTTCTATGAAAAGGCATACAATCAACACAGTATGATTCTTTCTTAAAAACAAAAAACAAAATCCTGTGGCTTTGAAGAGAATCGAAGCTTTAAATAGAATTACCCTGCCACTTGTCTACTGACAACATCAACGCACAATTCGAATTCATACCAAGAGAAATCCCCAAACAAAATTCTGTTTCGACTCAAACAAACAAAAGGATTAAGGCGCCGCGATTTCCTCATCTAAAAGGGAACGCACATGTGCTTTGGCAAGTCGTAATTTTCTATGTATGCCAGTATAGGAGGCTTCAATCTGCTTCTACCATATGCTTATTTTGACTGTAACATACGCTTGTAGTCCTGGAATGTTCCACTGAATGGTGTGACCCTGCCCTCAGACACCGCCCATAGTTGATCCACGCTACCAGAGATCAAATGCTCGTCGTGACTCACCTGCGATGTTATGAAATCACCGTTAAACTAAAATCCACACTTGTCACTCCTCGACAAAGTTATGGATATGTAGTAGTACCATTAACACGCCTCCTTGGTACAAGACAAGACCTTGGATCAATGCTTCCACGGCATCCAAATCCTATAATTTGTACATTAACAGCCTCAGGAGTAGAAGATATACATGAATAATCAATTCTACTAGTAGCAGTTTAAATGAAACATATATTTTCGGTCCTCTACAACTCTGCAGGAATAGATATCATTGAACAAACTTTCAGCAATTCCTTCAAATTTGTCCAGTGCTCATTTTTACGATATGTTCAAGCCTCGAATATTACAATATTTTTTGGTGAAATACCATATATTTTCTTATGAACTCTTTAGTCAAAATAGCAAGTTAGCAACCATAACCAGATGTTTACAGTATTACAGCACTTCGCCAGAGACTTACGGCCTTTTAACTCTAGTGACTCAATTATCCAAATAGTATTAGACTTTAGTTTAAATAAAGAGTTTGCAACATAACATTATCCAAAAAAGCTCAATGAATTGTTGTCATGGATTTGAAGTACTTTTCCTTCACAGCATATAAAATAGAAAGTGAAATTTCCAGAGAGAGGAAAAGAAATTAGCAGGTAACAGAATGGACTATAAGTCAAGAACGGAAGAGGGTTTAGTTCATTCAATCAGTTTACCTCTATAAAACTGGATGAGAGATTTGAAATAACCAAGAACTCGAACAGTTGTGCATTTTTATCATAATTTCTAACTGAAATAAATTACCCAACCACTCCTGAAATTTCCTCCCCTCTTAAATGTTAAAATTATGAAAACCCATCATACACTCACCAAGAGTTGGTAAAACATAGGGTATCAGAGAAAAGTTTGCTTCATCTTTTTCAAGAAAAAATTCAAACAAACTTTGGATACCAATAGTGAATCGATTATCCGCCCCTCATTCTATAGGGTGAATATCTGATTGATGATCTCACCATTCATACTCGTTCAATGGTCCACATTTTTCTCATTATTCTTAAAAAAATGAAATTTAGTTCCCCCCCAGTCCACAAAAAAATGAGTCTCATTGCCATCTACCCTTGGCCACCCCAGCCAACCACCCCAAGAGAATATTATATGTACTTGCGGCATTAGAAGGCAACAGATCAAGATATGCATATATCTTCTACAAGAACCATAAGAGAGCATAAAAAATTTAATCATCTTACAAGATGGTTTGATGGCTCATCAAGTAGCAAAATGTGAGGCTTTTTGAAAGTTATCTTTGCAAATGCAACCCTGCTTTTTTGACCACCTGGCATACCATTTAATGCATCTCAAATAGATGTTAACTGATTCAATCATTTGGTAAATATTTTAATAACACCATATGCGTTAAAGAGAGGGAACCTGATAGTGTGTACATCGGTTGAAGGGCAAGATTCCCTGTTATTCCCAAAGAGCCTAAATGTCCTCTTAGCTTCTGTTCTGGCACTCCCTGCAAAATATAGACAAGTTTATCTAGAAATCTTAATCATACAAGAACTGATTACTCTTCATCACATTTACAAATACCCAATAAACATTAAGAATAGATACAAGTAACTAAAGTCATTTGTGTTGACTTAGTTTGTAACCACCAGTTCACCAGGAGGTTTTGGAATCTCATAATGCAGCAACATAAAAAAATCTAAGCAACAGATAATCTTCAAGTTCAAAACAAAATTAAGACTTAATTTTCAACCATTAAATCAGCCAAAATTATTGCTTGCAATCATCTGAGTATTATTGATCTGAAGCATTAATTAGATGTTTGCTATGATGAAAATGTGGAAATGCATTATTCAAATTGCATAATGGATTACCGGAAAGCACCGCATCATATAAAGAAGTGGGTTTGAAGAGAGGTCTAAACCATCAACATGATGCTGACTAAACACCGCAATGCGAACCTGAAAGAGACAGAAAATAAACCGTTCTCAGGGAAGAAGTTTCAAATTGTAGGGTTAAGAACAAAAACAAGGTTAATTTACTTTAGTCAATTGATACAAACATACACCATCCGCATGAAATTCTATATAGTAGAGTTTGGTGTAGAGGGAACAATATATTACAAATTGAAATATTTAAATACTTTGTAACAGCCAAAAATGAGGCCAATGACACAGCAAGTAATCTGAAACAACGATGGGAAATAGACGGCCAGATTATGTAATGAAGCACAGATACATTAAAACAAGAAACGAGTTGTGCCATTTGAATGGTTTAGATAAGTAGGGACAACAATCCCTAGTGTCTGCTGGATGAAAATAGATGCATCGAAGTCAAAACACTTACATGGAAGGGAAAAAGGAAAAGGAAACAAATTCAAAAGGCCAGCTTTACAAATACTAGGAATACCTTTGCTGATCGGAAAACTGTCCCAGAGATTGGTTGAAGCTCCCCAGAAATAAGTTTGAGTATTGTTGACTTTCCAATTCCATTAGGACCAACCACTGCAATGTGTGTGTAAATGCATTAACAACTAAATGAATACATATAGGAGTATAATTTTTAAAATTCTCTGTAAGGAACTAGAACTAGAGAACATGAAGGTTTTATACTCCTGTTCACTTATCTTGATTGTGATCGAAGGTTTAGAAGAATTAGGAACTTCAGAAAATAACTTACTTGCTATTCGGCTGTCCAGATCAATACCAAAATTCAAATTCTTAAACAAAACAGGCCCCCCCGGATATCCAAAAGAAGCATCACTGGGAACACAACAAAGATGCTTAGAATAGAAGAACTGGATTTGGAAATACAAAAATGTTAGAAAAAAAATTATAAAGCAGAAGCATAGACTAGAGAATCCTCAACAATTAGATCACTATTAAAGAAAGAAGAAAATATATTTATAAAAAGCCTAGCTCCATAAGTACTGAATTGTTATAATGAACAGACGTTGAACCTGAAGCTTATTATTGGTGGGCCAGGTCTATCATCAGGAGATGGGAATTCAAATTTGTAGCTGAAAAAGGAAATCAAAGTTAAGTAAATCCGTGAGCATGGTATAAAGTTCTCTTTGGTGAATATGAGTATGCTGAAGCAAACAGATAAGCTTAAATTGGCACAAATGTACTAAAGGACAAAATAGAATTTCAGTCGAAGAATGCGTACTCAGGGTCATTTATAATTTGATCCACATGACCCAACCGATCTAGTGCCTGGATGACAGAGGAGGGAATGATAAATAGATTATAGAATGGTTAAAAATAAAATATAAAATGAAATGTGTCATGTCATCATGATAATCAGCCTGAAAGCATCTGGCAGGAATTTGACACGTGAGGTCCTGCTCATTTTAAAGATCATAACTAGATAGAGATACTATCATATATTACCTTAATTCTTGATTGAACAAGAGATGCGCGCTTAGCATTATACCGGAACTTGTCAATAAATGCCTACAATTTAATATTCAAGAGAGAAAAAATATATTAATATCTCACTAAAACTGATACCTGGACCCATTTATATATAAATGTCTAACAAACATGGAGACCAATAAAAAATGGAATTTATGCAATCCATATATGGAAAAGAACCTGCATATGTGCTCTTGAGCGTTCATGTGACTCAATTGCTTTTTGTTGGTTCTTGAGATGCTCTTCCCGTGTCCTCTCAAATACATCATAGTTGCCTCTGTAGGCAGTCAATTGTTGCCCTTGAAGATGCAGGATGTCTGTAACCACCTGGAAGAAGCAACCAGTAAAATATTCAATAGTTCAAGAGTAATAACCCAAGGAGAGATCCACATTGATTGATAGCCAATTTAGCAAGGAAATGAATAGTCATACAGTGTTCAGGAACTCTCTAGCATGAGAAACAACAATAAAAGTCTTTGGCCATTTCACCAGGTAAGATTCCAGCCAAAGGACTGCATGGAGATCAAGATGATTCTGCCACAGAAGTGAAACATATGTTAGAAATAAAATTTAAATTGCATGACAAGAAACAAGCACAAAGTACCGTTGGTTCATCAAGAAGTAATAAATCAGGCTCAACAAACAAGGCACGAGCCAGTGCTATTCTCATCCGCCATCCTCCTGAAAAAGCTTTTGTTGGCTTCTTCTGCATTTCTGGAGAGAAACTGAGACCCTATGAAATTTCACACAAGAAAATATATCAATTAAATCAGGAACAAGAAAGAGTTCAAAATGTCAATGATCAAGAAATGAACAAATGAAAGAATCTAATAATAAGATCCATTGGAATTATTACAGGTTGCCATCAGCAACTCAGCCATTGGCTTGTTACTTGAGAGAAGGAAAAAGTAAAAAGCATGACAATAGAGTTCACTCAAGTCGAAACTTAAAGCATTATATGGACCCATACAGTGAATCTTGATGCCAAGAAATACAATACAAACAAAATGTCAGTGGAGAAAAAATAAATTAACTATCATAGGATACTGGAGCAATAGAAAAGGGATACAGGCATGAAATTCTCATGGAATAAATCACAGAGTCAAATTAAGTAGGAGTACTGGAGTATGCATGAAGATCCATGGTATTCATTTACACGATATATGGACCAGATGTCCAGACTAAGATAGTTAAAGCAGCTGATTCACTCAAGCAAACAACTAACAATCCAAATGGTACTATACCATAATATTAATGCAGGTCGAATACTAACCGCAAGAATGGAAGCTGCTCTAGCCTCAGCAGAATAAGCATCAATGAACTCGAGCCTCTTATATATCTCTTCAAGCCTCTGTGCAATTGTATCTTTGTCAATACCTCCATTCACGACCTCTTTGCTATTTCCAGAGTTTTCATCTTGATCATATTCTTTCTGAATCATCTCCAGAAAATGTCAAACATTAAGAAAATAAATGGGAAAAGGGAAAGCTAGATTTCAAGACATGGACTGAAACAGTCATTTTTGCACTTCAATTTGAACGCAATGTTTCAACCTGTAGCCCAAGCAAGTGAGATTCTTCTTCTAGAAGCTTAGTTCTCTCCACGTCAGAATTTAATACACACTGCAAGGCTGATGTATCATCGCCAACTACTTCTTGCTCAACATGTAATATCTGGCAATTCTTGGGGATACCATCAATAGCATGCATTGCCATGTACCTAAGGAAGGTTGTTTTACCAGTACCATTCCTACCAATGAGGCCTGCATGCAAAAATACCACATGTAGTAACTGTATAAATTTAAACAGCTCAAATAACTAAAAACACAAACAGACAATTACTCTCATGTCCTTGGAAAATGAGCTAACTTTGATTAGAGATTTTGTGCTTCCATTGATTGTCTCATTTTATGTTTTCAATAATTGGATAATAGACTTCAATATAACCATACAAAAAAACCTTTCTAAGAACTTTAAAGTGAAATGAGCGTGTAGTAAACATAGGTAGGTTTGAATCCTCGGATTATAACCTGAGCAAAAGCAAATAAGAAATAAACAACAAAGGATTCTTCTTCACGTATTAATCACATTGAGGAAAGGAAGCAAGGTACATATTTAAAAAAGGAACTAAGGCAAGATGTCAAATGGAAGTATAACTAACCATAGTGCCTCCCATGAGAGAGTGTGATACACCCATCCACAATAAGGTCACGCCCTCCAACAGATATGTTGAAGTTCTCCATGTGGATATCTCTCACAGCTGGCCCATCGCTATTATCATGGTTTACGGCTATAGCAGGCATCCCAGCTTTCACTGCTTCCATTTCTTGCAAGTGTGTTTGGTATTGTGCCTGTTAAAATTTAGAATCATTTAAAATAAACCCAATATATTAGCAGCCAGCCATCACACTGGTACCATCACTCCATAACTGCACCATAAAAGGCATAATACTCCCCCAACGGTCACATTTGATGTTACCAAAATGATTTGATAAACGTAACAATTTGATAGTACACTATAACAATAAGAGGATAACGGTTTTGTACCTCTCTCTGTCTTTCATCTTTTCTTTTCCTCCTTTCAATCTTCATCTTATCACGCTCAGTGAGGAGAGGACCATCTACAGGTTCTGGTTTCTTCTTCGGAGCAACCTCTTCATCCATACCATCGTCCATTCTTAATGGTGCCAAGAGGCTTCTAACCGTGGGTTTTGTTTTCACCAATCCATGCTTTCCAAACTTCTCAGATAATTTACTACAAACCTATAAAGTTTCATCAAAGAGATTAAATATGACATAAAGGGAGGCAGGAAATGTGGAACACGGCCATTCCAGAGGTGGGGACTAAATTAATAGCTTAGCTAGCTCAAATTTCAAATAACACTTCCAATTCAGTGATGAGCGAGACCCTTCATCAGGTAGTTACACAGAAGCAATTTAATACAAAGATAACAGTTTTTTCAACAATATGAAGATAATAGTTAAAACAATGAAAACTCATCAGCGTACACAGATTTCCGGAAGAAATCTCAGAATAGTTGAGAAAAATGGTGAATTTCCAATCACCAGCAAAAGAGAAATCTATTCAAATTAGATTTTTAAGCAGGAAAGCAGCATAATCTAACAATAAAAACTAAAATCTGAAAAAAAAAATCACAAAAACATTTCGTAAAAACCTTAAGACTAGGAATTATAGTAGTTAACAACAGGATTATGTATTGCTTCTAAGAAATAATGTCGTCGGGCATACCGAGCGACACTCAGAGTCGTCAGAGACGCATCCGCAGTCAACGAGGAGCTCGCCGAGGGCTTCGAAGGCGCCTTCACCGTCGGCGCCGAAATCGAAATCCTCATCGGCGAGGACATTGACGATATAATCCACAATTGGCTGATCCACATCCTCGACTCGCCGCCCCAACACCTCGTGCACCACCGCACTTGCCACCTCCGTCATGTTCACCTCCCTCGTTAGGGTTTAGGGAGAAATGCTCGGATTTGTTAGGGTTCTAATTGAAGGACAAATTCTATTTTTGCTGCTTCGTGACACACCAATAGCGGCCCATGCGAATCGACCTGGACTATTGAGATAGGTTCGACCACGGTCAGATCAAATTCGATAAGACTCGGCCAGGTTTATTGAGTTTAGTTGTATTGAAATAGTTCTTTTTTTATTTTTTTTTAGACGAAGTTGTGTTGTAATGTATTAGAACCTTGTAATTCTGATATTTTGCAATTTTAGGATTTTTTGGGTACAAAAAGAGAAATCAAAATTACCTTAAATTATATGATGGTCCGAAATTAGATATAGTTGTTTCGCGTAACCGTTAGTTAATAAAACAGTTGCGGAAAATGGTAAGCCCAAATTTTATCTCAACTGACTTGTGAGGAAATCAGCTAGGTTTCTTAAAGTTGTTTGTGGTCGAGTAGGGTCAATTAGAGTTACTTTAGCAATACTCCACCTACTCTTGATAGTTGGGTTTCAAATGAACACTTAGTGAATAAGTAACTGAAAGCTGTAAATAAGAGAATATTTATAGAGGTTCGGATCTTAAAATCACGTCCTCTCTTCCTTCTCCACAAAGGAAATTCACTAATATTTTCTTATACACGGTGTTTTAACACAGGTTACAATTAAGATTCTTCTCCAACGTGAAGCTACTACCACTTCCGGTCGCAGGCACTACAGTCCTCTGAAGCTTTACTGGATCCACTCCTAGCCTTCTTAGGTCTGCTAGATGAAGGTTTTAGTTCTCTTCGTGAACTTGGATCGGGTTTTAGAATTGTTCTTAGATGAGAGATATCTAAGGACTTCTCGGTATTCTTAGGTGAAAGCTTTGGATCACCGGATGGTGTCTCGAGTTAGAAACTCGAAAGTTGGCTTAGAAAGCTTGAGAGACAGTTAGCTAGCAGAAAGCGAGGTTGTAATGGGCGTTTCGTTAACTTCTTCATCTTGCTTTTACTCCTCTATTTATTGGTGAGGGATTTCAATAGTAGCCGTTGCGAGACAACGAACAAATCTCAAAAAATTGCTGTTTGAAAATGGTGTCGTTGATCTTTTGCAGCAGGCTTAATCACCTCTTTATCCGTTGGATATTTGCTAAAGTTATTATCCGTTGGATAATAACCGAGGGCTGATTACCTTTTCTGGTACAAATCGATAGGTCAGCTCTGCTGCTGATACCGATTTTCTTTGACAAAAAATGGATCGCAATAATAAATAGATCAAACTCAGGGACTACACAATAATAAAATGGATCGCAATAATAAAAAGATCAAACGTCGTTGAGCACTAATTCGTATTGATATCTCTATTGTCTAGTCAAACAATCACGAGAGAAAGTTCTAATCTATTGAAATTAGAATTCACATAAAGTAAACGGGGATTCTAGGATCATGTTACAAACACAAGTAAGAAATTACAAATGAGTTAATCACCAATAACCACTTCGAACGAATTGATTTGCAAATTTATCACACACAACCTTTTGAACCACTATGTGATGTAGATTTTCAAAAACTCCTTTTGCATCTATTGAATGTAAGTAGTAATTGAAAACCCTCAATGGTTGAAACATCAAAACCAATTAA
>AYJT01071202.1:0-11248 GCA_001278415.1 Ocimum tenuiflorum
TTAGCGTGGCACGGGCAATGAGAAGTGGGACTCCAACGGTCATTTTTGGCACCAAAATTTGAAATAGCAGCAGGGTTCTCTTCAAGGTTGGAAAACACGCCGCCTCCTCTATTCATCTCTCTCTTTCTCTGTCATAAAAGAAAAAAGAATAGAGATTCATATTGTTGAAGAAGATAGGTGGGAAAATGGTGATGTCAAAGGTGAAGTATGAGGCTATACGGCAGCAGAGATTGGAAGAGAACAAGAAGAGGTTGGAGGAACTCCATCTCCCTCTTCTCTCTCAAGCCCTCAAAACGGCCTCCACTCCCAAGTCCTCTCCAGTTCTCTCTCTCTCTCTCTCTCTCTCTCTCTCTACACACGTACATCCACCTAGACAGATACTCCATATAAGGCCCCTTTGATGCTCATGTTCTTTTTTTCACTAAAAGATGAAGAAGACGAAACCTCGGATTGCGAGGACAGAGATGGTTCCTGTGAGAAGATCGTTACGGTTTTCCAACATATCAGCTCCTCAATACCAGGAGGTCTTGTTTTATCTCTACATTTCTTGTTTTTCTTCTCTGAACTTGTCTCACAATCTAAAACCTTCAACAGGTTACTGTCTACGATCGCGTGCAGCTTCCCAGAAGGTTGATGATCTTCCACATGTTTTGCAAGATACAATTTTCTTGTTCCATTGATTTATATATATTTTGATTTGATTTGATACGAGAACAGAGTAAGTCGTCCAAGAAGGGTTTTGTTGAACCGCGTTTATGCAACGGAGGAAGCAAGGGAGAGTGGTGTGAAGAGAGCGCAGGAAATAGAGTCGGCTCTGGGCGGTGATCATCCCACATTTGTGAGGTCAATGCTGCCTTCCCACGTTAGCGGGGGGTTTTGGCTGGTACTCATCCATTTCTTTAACAATATCAGACTCACTGACTCACCCACTAACTAATCCATATATCCGCAGGGACTGTCCTCGGATTTCTGCAGGAGAAGACTTCCAAGAAATGATGGTGTAGTAACCCTAGTAGATGAACAAGGGCTGGAGTGGCCGGTGGTGTACTTGGCCCGGAAAACTGGTCTTAGTGGTGGTTGGAAGAAGTTTGCAGTTGATCATAATTTGGTGGACGGTGACGCTCTAGTTTTCCAGCTCATCACACCAACCGTCTTCAAGGTATGTATATGTAATATGATCATAACTATTGCACATCTGCATTTGCATTGCAACTCTCCACCATTTCTATTTCTTATTGTAGGTCTTCATCACAAGGGTTGACACTGAAACCAGCACCATTGAAGAATCCATGCCACAATGACTCCATATGGCTTTTTCCGACTAGTAGCTAGATTTATTTATATTAGATAGGAGGAAGGCATGCCTTATTTATGTATTATGTGACATTGATCCTTTTATAAATAAAAGTACCTCTAATTTAATACTAGTAAAATATTAACAGGTAAGAAAGGTTAGCTAGCTGTGGCTGTGGGGAGCCAGGTTGTTTGATAGCTGGAGCTGGATCTCCAAACCAAACTACAGCTTATCTATCTCATCATATTCATACTAATACTTCATTTCTTCAGCCCACAACATTAATTTGGGGAAATTCACTCATTACATCTAAATTCTTATTAGGTATGAAAGTTCTAAATTCATAAATTTTTTAAAGAAAACAGCATTCAATCAAACCTCTGGCATCAGATGGAGTCAGTATGTAATTTTGAAAACGAGATTTATAGTATCATCAGACAATCAATAAATGATGATGAGATTTATTCTTATATAGTATAATAATAACAGCATTTATGACTTGGAACATATATATTGAGAGGGCATTTATATCCGGAATGAGGGTGAGAAATAAATAAAATGAATAAACGCTTTCCTCTGCAGACCACAAATAATAATAAAAAACGTAGCCTAAATTAACACAACATTTATAATGCAACCAAAGATTGAAGCACCAACTCTCCATTTTAGATAAGAAATGTATTTATATATTAATATTGTGGGGGAGAGAGAATTGTGAATGACGCCGCGGATTTCGGGAGCCATTTACTAGCTGTCATCATCCCATTTATTTCATCTTCTTTTTTTTTTTCCCGTTATGATAGTTATTGGATTTGAATACATTTTACAACCATTTTTGTACAGGTTGCCCCCATTATTGAGTAGCCCACATATCTAATCGACTCCAGATCACTTAAAATAGCTGATTAGTCTGATATTAAATTGTGTACTCATACATATTTGTATGTATAAAGTAATTAAAATGTTCGTGGATGAAAATGCTAAATTGAAAAGCTTGGAATCTAACTTTGCACTTTTTATGATCCTTTTCTATAACCTACTGATTAAGGGGACAACTTCATAATTCAGACATTATGACAATTTATGTAATTTAGTAAATGTCTAAAAATTTGCAAATCTCGGTATTTTGTATATTTATTGCAATTAATTTATATCAAACTCAGTAGCATTCACTAGATTTCTAGTATTTGTGTACTCTCAATTCTCAAATATGATTAAAAGAAGTACTCCTTAATCGAATATGAAGCAATAATATAAATTCTTTGTGGCACTTGAAAAAAAATGTAATTACGTGATTCTTGATTCCTTAAAGAACTAACATGACAAACTCAATGAAACTTTAAAATCTCAACTATGCATGGGTAAGATATAAATATTTTATATTCTAGTTGTTACTATAATTTTTTTGGTGCAAATATTATTGATTATTCGCTTTATCCACTGGTATGAAAGGTCTGGTAATTGCTAATTAATATGAGCAGTAAACACGGTAATAAAAATATATTTTCATGCTAGTGTTCTTTTCTGATCGGCCCACGAAAGTCTTTAGTTCTAAATACATTTAATGGGTCCACCTCACACGAATTATTCACTTTGACTTCATCAAAAGCTCTACATTTCTTGAAAATAGATTGTCCATATCTTTCTCCGTATTACTTTTATAATTGCACCAAATACAATTTATTATAATATGCGACTATAATTAATATATTCAAACTAAAATGAAGTGAGACCGTCCTTATGGGGATTAGAAATGCAACTTTGATATTTGTTGACCTTGGAAATGATAGCTTTTATATAACTCATCATATACCAATATTTGTGCATTAACTACCTGAAAACACCAAAAGACAATGTTTCGTATGTTTTAGCGACTTCAGCATGTTGTCTCGAGTGCGGTCCTGTAACCCTAAGCCTCGATGGTGATTTTACATTGTTGGAAATTGTCGATAAATAGCACTAAATGAGTTGAAAGACCATTTGAAATCTTTGAGCTGGAGGTTGAAGGAGAATCCCTTTGAGAAACCTTTTTAAAATATGAAAAATCAACTATTATTTATTATCAATTGAACAACCGTTTTCATTTTCAAAAATTTGAATAATAAAACGAATTAAAAGGTTAAAAATACATCACAGTTTTCAATTCTTCAAATTTGAACTGATAATTTCAACTCTGAATCCATAAAACCCTTTAAGAAATGTTTGAAAATGACACATAAAGCTAAAAAAACCTCATGCATATCATTGTCTATCATTATTTAAATTAGTCTTTTTGTGATTAAATGGACAAACGTATCAGCCAATTTGACGCAACGAAGAAGTATATAAAAACAATTACCATAAAAATGAATCGATGAGAAATTATTGAATCTTCGTTGATAATTTCATAAGATTTCCGTAATAAGAATGTCCCAACTACTCAACTAGATCGATTTAATCGTTATGTGACTTGTGTCTTTGTCATAAAATAAAGTTCCACGTTATAATTAAAAAAAAATGAATCAGACTAATAATGTGTGTATAATGAATATTTTTTTAAGGAGATGGAAAATTGGGAAGTGGAATTTACCTGAATTGAGTTGAGCAGTTTAAATGCGACGCGCCTACGAGGGAAGTAAGAGGAAAATGGAAAACAGTTTGTTTCACAGCTCAATTCCAGCTTTTCTTATTTGCCGAACAAAAGCATTTGATTTCGGACAATGTCAAGTGTCATTCGTCAAATCCTGCACATGATAGAAAATATAAAATAAATCTCCTCAACCACAAACAACAACAACAAAATTCCACAGTTTTTCCCATTTTATTCTATTTTTTTAGAATTATTGTATTATTCAATTCTACCCCCTAAAAACAGTAGCAATTTGCCGGACACCACCTTCAATTTGCGCCCCTCCACCATTAACACTCTCTCTCACTGGAATGCACAATAACCGATTTTCCTGCAGCTTAGGAACCCAGCGACGCCGAGATCTGCGTTTCCTGATGACTTCAACGCGACACCGCTTTTTCCATCATTCGTGCGTTCAATTCCATTTTTTTGATGTTTATGTTTCGTGTATTTGCGATTTTGGGGGCGGATCCTTTATTCGTTTTCCTCTTCGTATTCCACATTGTGGTTAAATTTGACGTCTTTTCGTTAATCTTGAACTGTGGGTGTTGGGTTACCCTACCCAGGAGGATCTTGTTTGTATCATTTGCCGTATTCTCGATTGCTTGAAAAACATATGAATCCAAGTTATCCCCTTTCTGCTTTGATCATTGCAATTATGAATTTTTTATTTATGTTGGCTTGCAGATTTGTTTGGTGACAATTTCCGTTTTCTTTTTTTTTTTCCCTGGAATTTTTGTTTGTAGGATTTCTGTGGATTTGATTTGATTGAA
Organism: Ocimum tenuiflorum; assembly: GCA_001278415.1. Lineage (NCBI taxonomy): Eukaryota > Viridiplantae > Streptophyta > Magnoliopsida > Lamiales > Lamiaceae > Ocimum > Ocimum tenuiflorum. The sequence goes on from AYJT01071202.1 coordinate 4,676, forward strand.
TCGGGTGGAACTCAGTATAACAAGATAAGGGAGGTTTCTTTTGTTGAAAGGATTCGTTTTTTTTCCGATTCGTTAGAAAGGAAAAGGTTGGTAAAAGGAGAATCTCGTAATAGTTGGAGGGGAGAGCAATGTTGTCTAAGAGTGGCGATCATCAGACGGTCTCTTTATCAGTGTTGTTAAAGCGGGAGTTGGCGAATGAGAAGATCGAGCGGCCAGAGATCACCCATGGCCAGGCCAGTCAGAGCAAGAAAGGGGAGGACTTAACATTTATCAAAACCGAATGTCAACGAGTCTTAGGGGATGGAGTCACCACATATTCTGTTTTTGCGGTATAACTTCATGTCGACGCTCTCTATCCATTAAATCAATACAATCCTCACTTCGTTCTTATGAAGAATTGTATTTGACCTCTTCAGAAATTAGCCAATGCACAGTATCTAAGTAGTGTTGCTTTCTTCCTTATAATGATTGCTAATACTTTTTGGTAAGGTTTATAATACACGGAATGAATGATATACATAGGAAAGTTAGCTTGCCTTGTGGTTGAAACAAAAAGGATAATATTAGAATTCTAAGTTCACTGATGTGGAAGTATTACTGAATATCCAGTTTTTGTTCGAGAATTAAAGCTTCCCTTTTTCACTTTTTTGTAAACATCATTTCATAAAGTCATGATCTTTTCAATAGCGGTGTCCCTGCTCGTAAAAAGTTGAAGGAATTGGAGATTTGACTTTGCAATTCTTGCTTGGACTGAATACTGTTCCTTGTAGTTAATGCTATGGTTCTGGGAATTAAAGAACAGACACACCAATGTTTAGTACATGAGTGTAGGACTATTTTCTCATGCTTTTTAGTGACTACCAGGAAAAGCTAAATATACACTAGTTTTGGCTCTTTGGCTGAGGGATTCAAACCGCTACCTCGTGTTTATGTTGCTTCTGTTGTTTATTTTCCTCTTACTGATATTATTTTTCATAATTCTTCTTTGCAGTTATTTGATGGTCATAACGGATCTGCAGCTGCTATATATTCCAAGGAGAATCTCTTGAATAATGTCTTGAATGCTATTCCACAAGATCTTAACAGTGAAGAGTGGGTATCAGCATTGCCCAGGGCTTTGGTTGCAGGATTTGTGAAGACCGACAAAGATTTCCAGGAAAGAGGTATAAATATCTTCCACGTATTTGATAGATTGCTTGTAGGAGTATTCTATTCACATTGGACACATCTGAAGTCGAGCTGGACCCATAGCAGATTGATTCCCATTCCCAATATAGAAAAGGTTGTTGGCTTTTGGCATTCATTAAATTGAACTCTTTTGGAGTGCAGTTACAAATTTTCACTGCAGGGATCCATATAAATGGCAAAGAGATAAATCCAGCTTTTAGATAATTATTTTTAAGATGAATTCGACATTTTATTTACTACTTATCCATGTGGGCATTCAACGGTCATGTTTAATTGCAAAAGACACTTGCTAATCTATAAGAAAATACAATTTTGAGAGAATCATGAATTGTGTTTCTCACCCTGGGTGATCAGAGATTTTGATGTGCACGCTGTCTTATTTTGTTTTTTACGTTTCTAACCCTTTTTGCACATTTTGTGCAGAAAATGTTGTAGGTGTTTATAGATTAAGAAAATGACTAAGTTTTAACTTTTTCTTTTTGTGTATAATAGTCACAGCATATGACCTTATAACTTTGTAACTGTGGGGTCCTTCCAGTAATCTGCTGAAACTCAATTTGTATGTAGTTCAGTTTGTATAAGGGTTTTTTTTCCCATAAATACTCTTAAATTTATCTCACCCGCGTCCTAATTGCCAGCAAATGAGATTTCATCTGTCGCAAATTCATGTATTTTTAAGCTCTCGGTTTGCATATGGCAAAATTGGCAATAAATACTCTCTCCGTCTGCAAATTGCCACTAATTTCTTGCTTCTATTTCTCAGCCCAAACTTCAGGAACCACAGTGACCTTTGTAATCATTGAGGGATGGGTATTAACTGTTGCTTCAGTTGGTGATTCTCGTGGCGTACTTGAATCAGCTGAAGGGACCATATATTATCTCTCAGCGGATCATAGACTTGAATGCAGTGAAGAAGAGTAAGCAGTTTACTATACCAACTAATTTGCAATTTGGGTGGTTCATTTTCAATAAATTCCAGTTCTTTGATTGTTGATGGAACAGGAGGGCACGAATAACAGCTAGTGGTGGTGAAGTTGGACGGCTTAATACCGGAGGTGGCACAGAGGTACTCTTCTTTTTCTTCATCCTGATAGAATTTTCCTTTCAATTAAGTCAGTTTCTAATAATATGGATTCGTTACTTCTATGTAGATTGGTCCATTAAGATGTTGGCCTGGTGGCTTGTGTCTTTCACGGTCTATTGGTGACATGGATGTTGGGGAATACATAGTTCCTGTACCTCATGTAAAGCAAGTGAAGGTTTGTTTCTAACATGAAGCAACCTAGTACTCTTTTTCACCTAATACAAACTCAATATATGGTCGATGACTTCTTGTATCATCTGTGCCAATCTTGTTTCATGGAACCATACTACTTTCTGGAAACAATCTTTTAGACTTTTGAGTTGAGCTTTCTTAAGATTAATCATATTTTCTACTTTTGGTAATCAATGTTTGCGATTGGATACTTCATTATATTGATGTTCCACATAATCATAGCCTGATTATCTGTAGAAGGAACCAAGAACTTGATTATCATTGAATAAATGTGCTTGACCAGCTGCAAGCTTTTATTTGTACAGTATGGAAAACTAGCTTCTCTGGTATGTTGTTCGTGAGAGATGTCTTTTTTTGACAGCTATTTACGCTCAATATATGTTTCCTTTGAGATAGTGAAAAAGGCTAGTAAAAAATCTGATTTACATTGTATTGTGGAAATAAAACATTAGCTTTCTCAAATCTCAGGCAGATCCTAATTCCACTGAATATAGGCGATGATTGTTTTATGTTCCTGTTGGGATAGTTTGGATCAATGCTCCATATATTTAATTGTGCATAAAAGCATGTCTTAATTTCATTTGTCACGTGTAGCTATCATCAACCGGTGGAAGGCTCATTATCTCCAGCGATGGTGTTTGGGATGCTTTATCTGCAGAAACAGCTTTTGAGTGTTGTAGAGGAATGCCACCAGATGCTGCCGCTTCCCAGATTGTCAAAGTATATATTTACACATTTCATTTCATAATTCACACAGTAAATGTTGTTTATTTGGTTTATCTTATCACACATGCAGGAAGCAGTACAGGTGAAAGGTCTTCGAGACGATACAACCTGCATAGTAGTAGATATACAACCTCCAGAGAAGCACGATCCTCCAAAAAATCCTCCAAAGAAGCAAGGGAAAAGAGCAGGCATTAAGTCCATGTTTCGGAAGAAGTCTTCAGAATCAACTTCTCAATCTGGCAAGGAAGAACACGCCGAACCAGATGTGGTAGAGGAGATGTTCGAGGAAGGATCCGCTTTACTATCGGAAAGGTCTGAAGGATTTTATACAATACATATTATTCATCTTTTTCATACTCTGAACTAGCTTGATTTAATTAATTTGTTCAATTTGTGTGTGATACAGGTTGGACTCTAAGTACCCAGTGTGCAACATGTTTAAGCTGTTTGTGTGTGCAGTTTGTCAAGCAGAAATAAAACCTGGAGAAGGCATTTCGATACACTCTGGAAGCACCGATTTGAGAAAATTAAGGCCATGGGACGGTCCTTTCCTTTGTTCTAGCTGCCAAGACAAGAAAGAGGCTATGGAAGGAAAAAGACCTTCTTCAGGTAAACACACTCCACTAACCACATAAAAAACTTTTGAGTTCCTGCAAGATATTTAATTCATTTGTTTTCTATTTTTCAGGTTCTAGATATAGTAGTGGAAGTGACTAGCTACTCAATCTCACTTAGCAAGTTCATCCCTTGAATGTCTTTGTTCTCAAACAGATCGTAACCAAGAATTTCTGGCAGGCCAATGTCAATTACTATCTGTTGCTATAACCTAGTAAGGGTAATTGGGACCCACCCCTCTGTGAATACCTAAGATGAAGACCATGTTTTTGCTTTTTTCCGGGTTTGGTAAAGATTTGGATCGCTCGATGACAATGTACAAGATTGTCGATGTGTCTATTATCCAAACTGAAAAGGGTAAGCTTCCTCATGTACAATTACCTTAGAAGAGTAGACCAGAGATAACTTATTTGTTGATCGAGTTCATTATTTACTCCTACACTTCCCCTCCCACAGAGCTAACTAGTGAAAAGCTGCCCTCATTGTAATATTGTTTCATAGAATGTTCGTCTATAGTTTGTTAGGTTTTTGTGCGCCTTGGACAACATTATTATTTCTTGATGTAACATTGTTTTATGATTAAGGAAACCAAACATTCAGAATAGAAAAATCGTTACTTTTGTGTAGTGCTTGCTGCCTGCATCTTTTTCCGGCTTCTGTTACCTGAGCAATTTGATGATGACATTAAGTAGCTTCTTTTTCTTGTGGTGGAGACGGCGTCGTTATCAATATTGGCTCGTTCACTGCATTTAATGTAAAGACGTAGTCTTTTAGCACCTTTTTTGACTTGATTTGAAAGTGACATAATAATGGAATAATTTTTTAAACACAAAATGCCTCCTTCATTGTGTGGTCTGTAATGCCACTTTGCCTGATCAGTGAAAGACCAAATGGTCCTCGCTCATCAATTCAGGTGATGGCTTCTTGAAACCTAGTCCTTTAACACCCTCTATTACAAATTTATTATTTATATATTGAATTTTATTATGGTGAAGAATTGCAAGATGTTGATGCCCGATTCTTGGAAAGCACAAAGGAGAAGAAAACATGGGATGCAACAAATATATCAGAGTCATGCCTCGAGGATCCTTGGTGGGAAATAAGAAGTATTGTTTAAAAGTGAGTGCATTCTGTTGGGACAGAAGAGGAGTGCTAGGAAGCAAGCAACGTGAAATAAGACAAGAAAGTCCACTAGTCTTATCTTTTATGATTGATAGGAAATGGTTTTGAGTGGTTAAGTGAGTGTGTCCACCCAAACCAAATAAATAAATAATGGCTCCATGATTGAGATGTGGACGCAAACAAATCAAGTTTTTCTACGACAACATGCATGCTCTGCAGATGGACCATCGTCTACACGTGTGTCCGGCCCCCCTCTCGATCCTAATTAAACTCTACGTAACATGTTTGATGGTTGGAATTTAATGGAAATGAGAAAACCATGTATATGATATGATGTGTTTGTTCTGATATTTCTTCAGATGGTTCATTTCTTACATGTAATTAAATTAAACCGAGCCAAATCCTGAGTTTCCAGTGACTATTTTGGCCTTCTTCACCGGGTGATGGTATTTGAGTTGAAAGTCATTCATCCATGGATATACGTTTATGGTGGGGACAAAGAGGTCTTTGCGGAGAAGGAATCATTCGCAGTCATGCTGGATATTAGTTGGTACCATACAATATCCGTTCCAATTAAAATTCACCCACTAAACATTTCTCCCACACCCATACATATAAATTACATAAATCAAGTTTTCCACAACTTCTTTCTCACTTCCAAGTACGATAAAGTATTTTTTTAGTGGTTGATTTTCTCAATTTGTATATTTTCAATATTAAATGATGATAAAAACGTTGAACGTAACGATAAAACAAAGAATGGAACATGTAATATTTGTTTCAGTCGTATAATACGATATTCGAAATCGAGATTACATAAGACGGCAAGTAAGAAAGTTCCTTAACATTATTAGGAAGATTTAGGTGACATAATTATTAGTGTACGAGTTGTAATTTAGTCCAAACAATTGTTAATTAATTCACCGTCATCTTTCCAAACTAGTACAACTTGATACTAGATAAGTTCACGCAACATTCAATTTTATATTCTTTATTCACCATTCATAGTCTTAATATATTTAAAACCCGCACTATTTATTGATAAAATAATATACAAGATTAGAAATAGAAAATTCAACTGAATATATATATTCGTGTTATGTGTGGCTAGCCTGTTCCCTCTAAAATATCTAAGTTCCGCAGCGAGGAATTCCATTTACTATTTAGCCAAAATCATATTTTGTTCTTTGCAATTAAAATACAAGTGAAAAAGAGCATAGTTACATGGTTGTCAACACTACGACAACGATGTGTCGTAACACCAAATGGGAAGAAATTGTTATCACCAGTTGTTGTGCCTACATAGGCTAAGCCCTATTTGAGTAATTTTGCTCATTCATATGACCTCTATATCCTTTATAAAATAATATTATATACTATTACGTATATAATATTATTATAATAAAAATGTGAGTTAGGTAAATTATGATAAAACAAAATACTAACTTACTGCAGAACATCACTTAATTACTATCACGTATCCAAATAAACCATTATTGGCAAAAACATGACTTAAAATATTTAACAGAAATCTTTTAGTTAGACCATTTTTTATATTATTCTGTTTACATGACATAAAATTAATATAAAACGATGCCATGGAATATCACCAAACTTCAAATGATCATAATTCTTTTTTTTTTTTT
>AYJT01071205.1:0-11707 GCA_001278415.1 Ocimum tenuiflorum
CGTCTCCGCCACCATTGCCAACACCCTAGTTGTTCCCAATGGTGCCGTGTCCACTGCGTTGATCAAGGCGGAGAATTCAGTAGTTAGGGCAGTTCCGGCAATGGATGCGGTGGTGAAGGTTTTTTGTGTTCATACTGAACCGAATTTCTCGCTGCCGTGGCAGAGAAAGCGGCAGTGTAGTTCGAGCAGTAGCGGGTTTGTTATTAAGGGAAGGAGGGTCTTGACGAATGCACATTCGGTTGAGCACTACACGCAGGTTAAGTTGAAGAAGAGGGGCTCAGACACGAAATATGTAGCTATCGTGCTTGCAATTGGGACTGAATGCGATATTGGTGAGGCTTGTGCTGTTTTGTTTGCAATTCTTTGTTTTCTTATCGAACATGTTCCTTGAATTAAGTGAATTTTATTTTATTTATTTCTTCAAAGGATTTAGAGTTTTTTTCTCTTTAGAATAGGTATTTGATTAAATTTACCATTAATTAGTCAAGTGCGAGTTTGCAACTTCAAATTATGTAGCAAAAGAAGGAAATGTGTAAATGATATTGTGATCGATGGGTGTTGTTGTAAAGTGATTTTTTAGGGAAGCCATCCTTAGTTTCTATTATTTTCACTTCTTCCGTCAAATTAACATGTATCAGATTGATTCTTATGCTTTGCATTGATTGCTTTCTGAATAATGTCCTATCTGAAAGAGTTGACGTATTTTGAGATTAATTTGGTTTGTATGTTGCTGCAGCTTTGCTCACAGTAGAAGATGATGAGTTCTGGGAAGGGGTTTCGCCAGTAGAATTTGGGGATCTTCCTGCACTTCAAGATGCTGTTACTGTTGTAGGTTATCCTATTGGGGGCGACACAATCTCTGTAACAAGTGGGGTTGTTTCACGTATAGAAATTCTTTCATATGTTCATGGATCAACTGAACTTCTGGGGTTGCAGGTAGGTGTTAAGCCATTTAAGCTCCTTGATATGAGTAGCAAGATATAGTTGCACTAAGATGTTCCTTGAAATATGTTTTTCTTGTAGATAGATGCTGCTATTAACTCTGGAAATTCTGGGGGTCCTGCATTTAATGACAAGGGAAATTGTGTTGGAATTGCGTTCCAATCGCTCAAGCATGAGGATGCTGAGAATATTGGTTATGTCATACCTACACCAGTCATTATGCACTTCATCCAAGATTATGAGAAGAATGGAACTTATACTGGTGTGTTTCTTGGATTTTTCTCTTACCTTTCTGTTTCCCTTTGTATTTGGAGAAGCAATTGGAGGAGGTCTGCGTAGAGTTATCTATTCATATAAATTCTTCTCCCTCAATAGAAAGATTATATGAGATTTTGATTAATCCTTATAGATTGAAAGAGAAAATTTTGGTCACTTCGAGTTTCTAGACTTTGGTGTTATCATTATTCAGTGTGTTATCTCGACTTTAAGGCTTGCTTTGTCCTTGTGTTAGACTCAAGTCATACTATATCATGGCATTTGTTTCTTATTTTAATTTTTAATACCTATATGAAAAGTCTTCTTGTCTTGAATTTAGTCACCACTATATGTCCAGTATTAACAAACTTTATTATTTTCTGTTAGGATTTCCAATTGTTGGGGTTGAGTGGCAAAAGATAGAAAATCCAGATTTGCGCTTGTCCGTGGGAATGAAACCTGATCAGAAGGGTGTGCGTATAAGGAGGGTTGATCCTACTTCTCCAGAGTACACCGTTTTGAAACCGTCAGATATTATACTTAGCTTTGATGGGGTTGATATTGCTAATGATGGAACAGGTATGTTGCAAATAAAGGGTTTCGTGGTGATGCTGATGAATATGCTTATACAACTTTGTCATCCTTCTCTCAGTCTGCCACATTTGCTTGTGTAACCATATTCTGGTGTTTTGGAAACATTGTTTCTCAAATAACCAAATGTTACCTTTTATTTTCTCTGATTTTCAACCTACATAACACTCTAGCATGTAGAAAGAGGCCATCAGCATTAGAAACCACTAGTCTGTTAATATGTTTTTATATACAAATTTTCCTTTTCTGCAATAATCAGTGTTTTGTAGGTTTCATGAACTATTGATTCATTTAATTGCACAGGCTGGGCATAGAGGCATCTCCAAAAATTTGATTCCTGAATCTCCTGATAACATGTCTTTTTGGTGGTATGAAATTTACATTAGCTGGGATGTCCCATACTGCAGTTATAGTGACTATTTACTTCAATGCCCTGATGACAAGCTCCTTAACGTATTTACTGAAAGAAGACACAAATACACAGACCAATTTTAGCCAAGAGCATTATTTTGGGGGAATAGTTAAGAAAAGTAGTTATAGATTGTAAGAATAATTTCTGTGCTATCATGACAGCTTTGCCTGTATATCTTGGCATGCACACATCAATCTTGTGGGGTATATTGTTATTTTGAGGTTTATGTTGGACCAAATTTCTTCAATCATTAATTTTGGTGCTTCTAGCTTATTCAACTGCATCTCTTTTCTGTTACTACCTTGCCATCTTGATCTAATTACTCATTATTGGTCTCGTGCAGTTCCATTTAGGCATGGAGAACGCATAGGCTTTAGTTACTTGGTATCACAAAAGTATACTGGGGATACTGCTGCAATTAAAGTTTTACGCAATTCTAAGATTTTGAAGTTTAAAGTCAAACTTGGCACACATAGAAGGCTCATCCCAGCTCATAATAAGGGCCGACCTCCTTCATACTATATCATTGCTGGATTTGTTTTTTCTACTGTTTCCGTTCCGTATCTTCGTTCCGAGGTTAGAATTCTGCTTCCAAGTTCCAACAAGATGAACATCCTAGATTTACTTGTATCCACACAAGTCTTGTATTTGAGTATTTTTAAAAGAAACGGAAGCTGCAAATCTTTTCATTCTACATGTGAATAGTTATGCTGTTTGTTTTTGTCTTGGTTATGTATTGTCTTAGTAAAATAAAAATGGTGAAGTGCAGTCAGTGAGCTGTATTCCTGTCCTGCCTCGTAAAATGCAAATTTCTTCATATGTAAGTGGTGCGAAGCATTTCTACACTTGTGATAATTTGACAATTAAGTTATTCTACCAAATTTTAGTACTTATGTTAAGTAGAATCTGACTTGTGCTTGAGAGCTTTTATATGCCGATTATGCCAATTTCTCCGTAGATATAGTTACTTGATCAAGTGCTTGTGATTGGAATAACTAAAGTAGATCCTATTAGGAAAGTTTAGTGGATGGGTTTCTGGGTTATCACATATAGTTTAATTTTATTAAGAATGTTAGACCAGGGCATAGACATTATGTACAAGAAAATTCAAGCTGCAAAACGTCTCATTGCATATAATTACAAGAAAACACATTTACAGTTTTGTGCTGAAAAAGTTTTCATGGAACCCCTATGATATTCAATAGAATGAAACATCCCTAGTAGTTGTGGATCTTAAATTGATTTGAGGGCCAATAAACATTACAGAAAGGAACCAGGTAGCAGGTGCCACTGGTTTTGGTTTCCCATAAATTCAATTTAAGGATAAAATATCTACGTTATACTTGCCAACTTTGGAGATTATCTAATGCAAGCATGTAGCCAGATACCTATTTTCTTTGTCAATTATAATATAAAGTGCATAAAGGCCATCCTTCAGTCAAAATAACAGAAGTCTTGCAATGAGTGATATGTGCTTATCCTCAATGTTTTTTTATGTGTCAGTAATATGGCTTCTCATTTTACAAGATGGGTGCTTGCGTTAATGCTAGAAGTTATTTTAACTTATTTTGCTGTTCTGTCTTAATCCATGTGGATTGTATATTTAAGTGGAAATAATATGTTCTTGATAGTTAGTTCAGTTTGCTCGCTATTTTTTCATTTTAACTTTTACTCTCTGTCACCAGTATGGGAAGGACTATGAGTATGAAGCTCCAGTCAAGTTGTTGGACAAACTCTTGCATGAAATGCCACAGTCAGTGGATGAACAAATCGTCGTAGTTTCTCAGGTTAATCTTCACGGCACCATGATGCTGATGTTTAATTTCATATGGGAGAGTGGTTATTAAGTGATTAAATCTATTTTGCTCTTGAATTTCGTATTAGGTCCTTGTGGCTGACATCAATATTGGATACGAAGATATTGTCAACACACAGGTTGGTGATCTACATAAGTCCTTCGATATAAGGTTTGGTTAGAGAATAGACACACTACATCTACTTATAAACATGCCCATGCTTGAAAATAATAAGCACCTGTAAATAAGCCCCACATACGTTGTTGGAAGTTGTAAATGGGTTTAGTCTGACAATTGCTTTGGTGGAAGCCAGGTTGGAATTTGAAAAGTTAGATAAGATCATAATTCATAAGGGGTTTAAAGGGCTAGGGATGGTGGTTTGGGTTACAGAGTGGCAAATTGGCAGGGTGGATTTTGTTAGTCCATCATGATAATTAGTTACGGCAATTGTATATGAACCACTGAAAATGTAATCTTTCTTATATATTTTGTGTACATTTTTCCCCTTGAGCTCACTGCCTGCTGGGGGTTGTGTAGGTTCATGCCTTTAATGGTAAGCCTGTGAAGAATCTGAAGGATTTAGCCAGCATGGTTGAGAGCTGCGATGATGAATATTTGAGATTTGATCTGGAATATCAGCAGGTGACCCTTTTGTCTTTGGCGCTTGCCTTCTCTTTTCTTGCTAAGTACATTTTAAATGTTTTATCTTTTTTTGTCTACAGATTGTGGTTCTCCAAACAAAGAATGCTAAAGCCGCAACCTTGGATATTCTCTCAACCCACTGTATACCATCAGCCATGTCAGATGATCTCAAAGCATAATATAATATGACCAATACTCATATCTATTGTTTTTCTGGAGAGGCCATTGCCATAACGGGTGATTGTGAGACACAGCATAAACTACCCGAAGACATACAGTTGTTACATTGATCGGGATTACTGCAACCCTTCTTTGCTGACTACTTTGGCTACCATTTATAAAGAGCTAAGCCTTAAAAGCTGTTCTCCTGCAAACTCAATTAACTCGGGAGAGGACTCATCGAGTCCTTATTTTAACTCCACTTGTTAGCCTGTGTTGAGTGGGAGATAGACTGGTTGTAATTCCTAATCGAGCTTTTAGAATACATGTTTCTCTTCACCTGAGTTTCCATGGGTTGTATGATCATGCTTTATGTTTACCTATTGAAGTTGGAGGTGAAAATTCCAGATTTGCCAGGAAATAACCTCATACTAGGAAGCCTTGTACGTGTACCATACAACAGGGTCTGCAAAGGAACAGTTGGTAAAAAAGTGATGCTCAATTTGGGTTGCTTCATCAACATATCTCTGTATTTTGTGTACTATGTGAAAATGGATTTTGGTATTGATATACTAATTGAAGCGATACAGTTGAAGGAATTCTTTGTTGGTTGTACTTGTAGTGTGCTCATCATCTAGCTTCTGTAAGCACGTATGCTCTCTCTATAATATCAAAGAAGATGCAGTGGTAAACACTTTATTCATAATCTTAAGGGTAAAAAATTTGAATCTATGTGCGGACATCGGAGTGGGATATGTTTAATATTGTAATTAAAGTTTAAAAAAAAGCTGTTTTATTGGAGAAATTAAAAACTTTAAAAGCTTTTCCAAGTTAAAAAAAAAAATAAAAAAATAAAAAAAATAAAAGCCCCCTATAAAAGCTTTTGGTTGGTTTTGGGGTTTGAAACTAGCTCGTGGCATCGTTGTGAGCTGTGACCCAAATTTGATTGGTAAAGTTTAACCATTATTTGTTCTCCATTAAAGATTGTAACCAGATCGTGACCATGTCCAGATATTCTTTTAGAAATGCTTTTGTAACTTTTAACCCTCGAATGGTGATTGCAATTGGGAATGAAATTAAGAATTGTAAAACTTTTGGAGGCTTTAGTGATTGCCAAGTTTGATTGGTACAATTTACCATTATATGTTTCAATCGGAGATTGTGATTCCTTATTACATGATTGAGATTGTAAGTTTTTATTTTTATCAATCTCAACGGACACTCGCAACTTTGTAGTCATTCATTGAAATTGTAAATTCATTTATACAGAATATTTTATTTCAAAATATTCTGCCTATTTTTATTTGTAATTTCAAGAATATCTTGTTTTGTATAGTAATTAAAAATTAGGGATGATCCAACCAAATAAATAGTTAAGGTATTTTTTATTATTTAATTTCCATCTTGTTAATATTTATGTGTAAATAATATAACTTTTATTAGGTAGGATTAACTTGTTTGATAATTGTAAATAGCATAAAACACATGAAAAATTTAAAAAAAAAAAATAATAAATGAAATAAATTCATTAATATTGTAGAGAATGTAACACGATAGAAACAAGATTATTCAATGCCCTCAGAATCCTATGTCCACACAGTTAAATTATTTTTGGAACTTAAGAAAATTATTTGGGAACTTATATAATAACAATTATTATTTTCTCTCAAGAGAGAACAAAAGTTATTGTTTACTTCATAACCTGGGAAGTGAATTTTGGCGGTACAAATATCTTCAAAAGTTGTCGAGAGAAACATTTTAGAAATATAATTCGTTTTCAAAAAATGGATAGCAGATAATAATACTATAAATGCCCATTCATATAAGTATAGTAGTGAATTTCAAAGCACTCTGTATCAATTATCGAATTAGGGTTTAATCCAAAAGCCCAAATCTGGTAGAAAATGGCGGAATCGTCGGAGGGAGAGGAGGAAGGGAAGCTGACGGGAGGCAGTGCTCAACTGGTGGTGGACCACGACCTCCGTGATATGGCCAAGAAGGCCGCCTGGAGCGTCAGCTCCTGCAAGCCAGGAAACGGCGTGGCTTCCCTCCGCGACGACAATCTCGAAACCTACTGGCAGTGAGTACCCGTTCACACTTTGCATACATAATAGCTTTTTGTGGAATTGGTGTTTTTATGTATTATGAGTTTGATAAGTATATGATGTTGCTCTGATTTCGTGGGATTGAAATTTGCAGTTTGAGTAAGGGTGGACAAATGCTTAAGCTTTAATCTTTCTTTGGTGCATTTTTAGGTCAGATGGTGCACAACCTCATCTTGTGAACATCCAGTTCCAGAAGAAAGTTAAACTTCAGCTAGTTGTTTTGTATGTTGATTTCAAAATTGATGAGAGCTACACTCCGAGCAAGATCTCGATTCGAGCTGGTGATGGCTTCCACAATCTGAAGGTAATTTTGTTTGTGATAAATTCATAGTTGTGGTTTCTGATTTGATGTGTCCTCCTATAATTTTTCAGGAGATCAAAACAGTGGAGCTTGATAAACCAACTGGTTGGATGTATATATCATTGTCTGGCAGTGATCCGAGGTGAACACCTTATCCTTTCGTCATTCTTAATTATATTCTGCAAAATATGTCAATAACATTCTTAATCATTGTTTGCTGAGTAAACTTCGTGAAGTATTTCTCAGATGCTAATTTGAGTCCAATATTATGTCTTGTACCACAGACATGAAAGTTACTTCTTGAATTTGCGTCCTCATTGGGTTTGTCAATTGTAGTAGCATAATACACAACCGCTTTCTTCTTAGACTGGTTAATCACCCTGAAAAAAATCTTTCCTTTTTTTCTTTATTATTACATAAATCATCTCAATGTCAAAAGACATGAACCATGGCGTCTCTTAGATGTTGGATCTTTATCATTTGTATTTTTCGTTATCCTTGGTATTAAATGTTTCAGGGAAACTTTTGTGAATACTTTCATGTTACAAATTGCTGTTTTGTCTAATCATCTTAACGGAAGGGACACACACCTGCGCCAAATTAAAGTTTATGGACCACGACCGTGAGTCAAAGTTTTTGTTTTAATTGTTACTGTTTTTTTTATCTTTATAAATTATGACATTAATAACCAATATATTGCAGGAATCCCATCCCCCACCAACCTTTCCACTTCACTTCAACTGAGTTCATTACTTATTCAATTCTGAGATGAAGTGGATTTGCCCCGGCAGAAATTTGAGAATCACAAAAGGTTTTACACTTTTTTGTACTATTTGTGGTCTTTGGAACAACAGACTCTGTATCTGTATGTAGCTTGTCCAAATCCTACATGTTTCATACTATGCAGAACTGCAGGTGTGGTGGTTCACAATTTTTTTATGCCATCTTGTGATCTTGATATGGCATATTCATTCATAACTATAAATTCACTCAAATGTGGGTTTTATCCTTCAAATTTTGCTTGAATTGTAATGGGTCCTCAAAACTTTTTCTTTTGGCCCCCTTTCGTTTGAGGATACTATATTATGAATTGTCGAAGATGCAGTCTGTCTTGTTTTGTGACCTTGGATTCTAAAGCGTGAATGCTGAAAATTTCCCTAGACCTTGTCATGGTGCTAGTGATTCTTGATATATCATATTGATATTTGTATATAGACCAATTCTTAGATTTGGTACTACAAGTAGGGATCCTTTAGGCTTTATCAAATGGAAACGAAGGTATCAATACAAATGTTAAGTAGCTGGCTCAAGAAGCTCTCTTATCATTCTTCCTTCTGTTATCGTTGACAACTTGAGCCACCTTTTGTTAGCATCCACTGGGCTCAAGAAGCTGGTTAATAGTACGCTGCAGTTTCAGTCACATATTCAGCTAACTTTTTCACGTGGAATCACATTGTGTCCGTTTAGTCTGCCAGGTGAATAACACTGACCATGTTAAGGTATCGATGTTCTTAATCTCTTGTTTCTCCTGTTATCAGCGATAACTGCAGAGAATCTTGTAAGAGACCATCAGGATAATAGATCTTGATAAACTTGGCCTTAGAATTGCTTTGCATGATTAAGGCTCTCGGCCTCAATAATAATAATGTGGTTGGAACGTTGAGATAAAAAAGCTGGGGCTTGACACAGATATCTTTGCTTGGAAATGATTTCATTTATCAGGAAATTTGAAGAGGGTGGATGAATCAGCAACGGCTTCTCTTTCAACATTCCGGGGGTCTTGACATTTGTTGTTTAAACCATCAGTTAAGTGGAGGCATACAGCCATTTGATTTCTCCAATCTTGAATCTTTCAATGTCTAACGATAACCTTAGTGGTCCAGTTCTTGATATTGGGCTGTGTGAAGCTAAGCTAGTCCTCTTCCTCCACCAACTGTAACCAAGTTTTCTATCAAGAAAGAATATCTCATTGCTGGGTGTCTTAGTTAAAAATTCCCGCTTAGGTAGTTGACTTATATATATCTGTGTTTGAGCGTAAATATTCCGTGCATGCGAAACGACCCACTTATCGTTTCAGCATAAATGCTAAATGTCTAGTAGACTGGTCCATTTTTGGTCACCAAGCAACACGTGGCGCAGAGCTTTGCTCTTTTCTTTTCTTTTTTTTTTTTTTTGTGAGAACTCAAGCATAAACATTTTTTCCTCTATTGTTTTACGACAGCATAATTGATGAGTGTTCTATTTTGACTGATTAAGAGAGATATCCTTTGGCATTTCTTATATTTGACCTTGAGTTTCAAGCAAGCCAAGTAATGATAATATCAATCTTCTATTCACAATCCATCTTTTGTCATTCACTTTACATTTACAGGTGTATATAATCAACACGAAAAGAACACTCTCTTACAAAAAGGGGTGGCTTCTCCGTAACTCAGCTGGCAATTGGAAAGAAAAGCATGAAAAGGATTGCAAATCTATGATTAGTCATAATCACCCACATTGAACAGGGAATTATTCGGCATGCGTGCAGGCCAAAATTAGCAGTTTTTCCCCCCCATTCAGATGGAATGGACCCTCCATAAAATTTTGTTCAAATTCATGTCTCCTTTATATCATCATCATAATTTATTTATTCATTCTTGGTCTTACTCATTCTCATTCTTTATATGCTTTACCCATACCCTGATACATTGTACATCGTTGACTTTAGCCCTTCTTTTCTTTAAATTCTTTCGTTATGAAATTATTCTTTACCTGGATTTTAGTTTATAACATGAGCAAATTGTTGATTTTATCAGGGTTGTTCATGTTCATTGACTTATGGTGGGATTTTGGGACTACATACTAAAAATCAATGGAATTTGAAGAAGATGTCAATATAAAAAATACATGGATCACCATTGAATTTAGTGAAAAAGTTTAACCATTCAATTCTAATTCGATTTTCTTTTTTCGAAATAATAAAAAAATTATGAATAGTTTGATATAGTACACAAACTTATATGATACCTATCTTAAGAAAAGTGAAATCAAAGGGTGTTTGCTGGCATTAAACATTATAATTCAAGATAAACAAAAATACATGTGCCCTTCTATGCTTTCCCGTTACTTTCAGGCATCGGGCGTTAGTTTGTAGGTTAAATTTGATAGAAGTTCAAAGTTCTGGTAGTATTTGATTTTGTATAAAAAAAGTTGAGATAATATTGACGTAAAATATCACCTTATATCTGAAAAATGTAAAAGTTGTATGCATATGGGCATATCATAACTAAAACTGGAATTTGAAGTCAGAAGAGGAATATTCAGAATACGACAACACTAAAAAAAATATAAACAAAAAAGAACGCATAATATAAAGAGCAAACCAAATAAATTTGTCCACAAAATTAGATAAAGACACTAAATACACACCATAAGGTTGGTGAAAGTGACAAATGAGGGCATCATCCTTTGCTGATATCTGGTTAACTAAAGACAGAAACCATAGTTTAAATTTGCCTTTTACATAAAACCTCGTCTTCTCTCAGTTTTTTCTTGCAAATTTCAGTTCACAATCTCTCAGCAGTCAGCACTCAGCTCCATCGCTATGTCTTTCTACACTAGGACACAGTCACAGTGTGAGTAGTTATTTTCTTAATTGCCTTTCTTGTTTTGACATATTTTCTCTGTCACAATCTCATACTAATTCCCTTTATTACCAAACTAATAAATTTTCTGTAGATTGTTCTTAATTCAGGTTTCTCAGAAAGAGGTAGGTTGTCTGTTCCATTTTTTTTCTCTCAGTTTGCCTTTTAACATCATATTTAGTTTGCTTCTTCAACATTATAAAGAACTCCCTGTTGTTCCCAATTTTTGAGAATTCTGGTTGTATAAATTTCAAGCCAACGCCAAAATCTTGAATTTGTTAATTTCTCCAATTATTGATGATTAATGTAAATTACTGGCCAAAACCAAAATCTTGAATTAATAAGCTTCTCCCACATTTTTGAACACCGCTTAATTTGAGTGCTCTCATCAATGGGCAGAATTAGTCCAATAGTTCTCTTAGTGATAGTGGTTCTTGCAATTGGCTTCTTCCTTCTTGGTCTATTACAGCTAGTCATTAGATGTCTGATGAAGAGGCCATCATTTTCCTCAATTTCACAATCCAACGCAAACCCTGATGCTTCTGCTGCCTCCCATACATTCCAGAGGCAGCTGCAGCAGCTTTTCCGGCTGCACGATTCTGGCCTCGATCAGTCTCTGATCGATGCCCTCCCGGTTTTTTATTACAAGGACATCATAGGATTGAAGGAGCCATTTGATTGTGCTGTCTGTCTCTCTGAATTCTCATTTTTGGACAAGCTCAAGTTCCTGCCCAATTGCACCCATGCCTTCCACATCCATTGCATAGAAACATGGCTGCTATCCAACTCCACATGCCCTCTATGTCGAAGCCTCATCGGTTTAGGTCATAATTTGGACAACCCCTTGTTCAGTTATGACATGGATAGCTGGGCTCCGT
>AYJT01071206.1:0-11683 GCA_001278415.1 Ocimum tenuiflorum
AGATGGGCTTACAAGACAATGCTGCTCCAGCAAGGATATTCTCCATTCGCCTTGGGAAGTTTAGGAGCATAAATGAAGGGGTAGGTAGTGAAATTAAGGTGCAAAATGAGGTGACAAGTAGTAGCATTGATGGTAGGAGGTGCTATTCTATGGGGACATTTCAGTATGTTGTTGGCGGCATTGATCTTCAAGTAGCGCTGCCACGCGTTGTAATGAAGGCAGAAGCCTGTGATAATGCAGAAGCAGATGGGAAAAAGATTGGTAGGAGGAGTAGAGGAGACAGCTTCTCTGTCTCCAAGATTTGGCTCTGGTCCAAGAAAGGCAAGTTTTTGAGTTCTTCTGAAGAAAATAGAGATAAAGTTGTGTCTGTGCCTAGTAGAAGTGATTTAGTATGAAATGGTTAGTTTTTTTTTATGTGAAATCAGAAGAGAAACTAGTATACTGCTTGTTTTTGGCAGAAAAAAAAAAGAAGCATCAGTGGTTGACCATAGCAGCGAACATCACAAAGTTAGTATAGACAGTGCAGTTTTCATATTGTGAATTCATTGCTCATAAAGAAATGTTTGATCCTCTGCTAGTCATGTCTTCTTATGTATGACACTTAACAGTTATTGTTGTAGGGGAGGTATAATTGAGATTGGTTTTAGTAGTTTCATTTGAATGGTAATATTGGAATTTATATGTTTGCTAATGATATTTCTGTTAAAAGAAAACTTTACACGCGATTTATGTGTAAAGAATGCCAAATTGCTAAGCTAAGACCTTTTTAGGTGCAATAAATTGATTATATATTCATGTTGAAGCACCATAATTATAGGTTTGAGAAGCCTTTTTGACTAGGTTTGTGGTCGGTCAATAGGTTGATCATGAGCACTAACGAAATTAAGCATTATCTTAACGATTTCTAAATATGGGGAGCAAGTTAATTAGATTGTCTATAGTCACTAATATTTCTATTCAATTAAAACTACATAATTCACATGCTTAAAGCTTAAAGCAACCATAATCACGATATAGGTTGACATCATCATCTAAATAAGAAAAACTAAACGTACAAAGTCATGTTTTTATTTAATGGATACTTGATCCAGTGTCATTATTATAAAAATCAAACATGAGTACTGAACAAATGAAGTGATCAAATGACTATATTTATATGTATTTCACTGTGGAATAATGCCTAAGAATAATAATTTTTGCCTTTTTCTGCCTTTAAAGGACAAAAGGGAAGGCTACAAAGAGAGGCATGTCGAGATTCGAGAGCCTTTATAAAAGGCAATTCGAATTGGATTCTCAATCATATATTTATCTACTTGTTAATATTTCAAGGATAAAAATTTAACCTCAAATTATATAATCTTGCAATTTTGTTCTCGTTTTCAAAGCTTAGGCGACTTGTACCATTGTGTATAGCAGTTATCTCGATTTACATAATATATTGAACAAACGATAATTATAAAACAGGGTGAGAGGAGTATTTTATCTTCAACGGCTACTGACTTTAATAAATTATTATTGTTTAGACAAAAACATATTCACTTGTTAAGTAGATTAAAAATGTGTATTGACAAAAACCAACAACGAGAAATGGAAGAAAGTAAATATAATCAAATCAAACGGTAGGTAAATTCAAAAGTGAGAGAGAGGGATTTGAGTTGGGTAATTTATATTCTTTTTGTGAATTTAATCCAATTACATTTTAATCTACTCGTGGTGAAAGATCATACCACTATTATATTTTCTATGATCAAACTAAATATGAACTTGATTAATTATCATTTTTACAGCATTTAAGGAATTATTAACTTTCTAAAATATCATATTATTCTCCCTTCTTGAAGAAGCTATACGACAAAGAGATAACACATTGTTATGCTTCGTCGTGAATAATATATTTGGTTTTTACATAGACAATATCACTATAATCGTCATATAGAATTTGACATGTTTCTGAATAATTCTCAAATCTTTCACCAACCCTTGAAACCAAATGGTCTCCTTCACAACTTCTATAATTATCATATATATCATGCCTCTATTGTAAACAAAGCAATCGCACTACAAGGTAGATGTCCAACTAATTGGCACACTTTTGTAAGTGTAAACACATAATCAACAGTTGATCGACAATTACCCGCACCACTAATATGTTTAGTATAAAATATATAACTACACCTAATCAACCTCTTAGCTTGCTAAAACATCAAACCAACGTCCAAGATATTTTGAACATATTCTTTAGGATATATTTCATAGCTATACTCTTAGACTTGCTTGAAACTCCAACTGCGTATAAAATATCGGACCTCATGCACACCATAACATAAAATTAAACTATCAATTGTATTTGTATATGGAACCTTTTTAACTTGTATTTTCGGTCTTTGTGCACAACATAACATACATTAAGTTCAATCTGACTCGAGAGATGAGGGAGAGGTTGAATTATTTGAGTTTCCTCTGCTCCCGATATTTGCCCTCCCCAGTCTAACGATGCACGACACCACCCTGCATTACCGAGCACCACGATTGTGCTATGCACCCATTGCCAATTCTAGGATTGCAGCTGGGTAAACTTGAGTCGGCCTTTCCCTCGTCTCACTCAACCTAACAAACTGTCAAGGAGATAATGTTTTATCCCAAATTGATGAATGGAAGCAATTGATCTTGAATTGACTTTTCGGCAAGCGTTGGTGTATCCCAAATTGATGAATGGAAGGAATTGATCTTGAATTGACTTTTCGGCAAGCGTTGGTGAATTAATTAAGTTGAAAGAGAAATGATTTATCAGTTGTGGGAGCTTGCTCGCACTATGCGCACATCCGCACCTTTTCAAATCTAGAATTTTCACCAATGAATTATGTGCTTGGAGAACACCACCACTGTATTCTTCGACTTCGTGATGCCATGGGCAAAGACAAAGAATGAGACGGTTATGATCACACAACATCATTTAAATTTGATAAAACTATGCCATTATGATCGAGGAAAATAAAAATAATTGAAATTGCCACGTCACTCACACATGCAATTAACAAGAGAGTTAACACAAAAATAACACCACAATGACCGATAATGGATACATGAAATTATCTAACAAAATCATTTGTCAGAGATAGAATTCTCTAGTCATCAATGAAGAATTCCATATTTCCATAAAATAAAACTATCATGTCACACACACACAGAAGATAATGAGTAATACAACATGAAAATAACACCGTAAATGATGGAGTATGGAGTTATCCAACGAAAATATATAAATATAGTTCCCAAATGGATAAATTCACTAATCGTGGAAGATGATGAATTCTATAATTTATTACTTGTTTGACCGTGTTTATGCTTTTGAAGTAAGCTATTGGCTGGGTAAGAGTCACATCACAAGATTGGGTCATACCCAATCTTGTGAGCACTAATACATACTCATAATTATATTTTATTAATTCCAACTCAAAAAAGAAAAATAATAATTTTTATCTTTCCATTATTCTTACAGGTTTAATAATTAAACCTCTCAATTTTAAAAATTGGTTCAAGTTGACTCCCTAACTTTCTAAATTATCAATTTATATTTAAAATTTCTATGGTTTCATTATCAAGTCAATAAATATTTTATATTGAAATTCATATTCTTTCAAAAAAATTTATATTTGGTGTGTTTTATTTAAATGTTTTTTGTTCATATTTGTATTTTGTATTATTTTGGATTTTTTTTTCATATTTTTTAACTACTTTGCGTGACATAATATTTCATTGAAGTTTAATTTATACTCAACAGTGTGTGGCAAAATTGATTAATTATTTTATTCATAAAATAACACATTTAGTTTTAATGATTAAGATAGAAGAATTCAAGGTTTATGAATGAAGCTTTGCAAAATTCATAAAATTTGCAAAAGCTCATTAATACCTCATAGATTATTTTTACCTTTATATAATTCTAATATTATGAACGGACCTGAACAGGTTAATTCCTCGTGATTTTATTTTTAAAAAAAACAGAGTTTCTGTGAGAAAGTTTGAAGAGCAGTGCTAGGGTGGCAATCGTGCAGATTGGATCATTATTGGATCGATCTATTAGTGATCGATCCGCTAAGGATGTCTTTGATCCGATTCATTAAGCTAAAATCTGTATCCGATCCGATCCGATACGAATCCGTTAAGCATCCGATAATTATCCAATCCGATAACCCAATGAGGATCCGATAACTATTCGATTCGATAAAAATATGAATCGATAACACGATATGCAACATTAAAATTTAAAGTTATAAATTTCAACTAAAAAATTCTTACACACAAAATATTAAATATTAAAGTTCTAACAAACAAATAAAGATCTCAATCATAAAATGTTAAAAATAATGTTAGTTTTGCCGATATCAACCATCGATGATGAAACCTTTAGGATTAGTTTTGATCCAAATGTAAATATGTAAAAATTTGAGAACGATGTAATAGATAGTCAGTTGGAAGTTTGATGAGCCGAAGACTGAATCTGAAGAAGTTCGAAACTGAGGATCAAACTAAAGGGAACACAGAGAACTGGAGCGAGCCGATCAATTCCACAACAACTAGAGCTGAAGTTGAAGACAGTTCTGAGGAAACCCAACAGAGGATCAAGAAATGAAAGAAAACAAAAACAATTGAGGACATCCATAACTGAACACTCCAGATTGGTTATGAGGGTTATTGCAGCTGACAGTTTCATGGGGAAGTTGACTCAGTTGAGAATAACCTAGGTATCATCCAGCTCAAAGTTCACTTCTGAGCTGAGGCTGAGTCACTTGTTAAACTGACAACTAGGAAGGAGTCCACCTCATCTTAGTCAGCTCACAAACTGCTAAGAAGAATGGCGGATCTTCTGACACAAGAAATGAAAGAGAACAACATTCATAAAATTGTCAAAACGGCTACAAGATACATCTTCAACGTCTATCCCAGCGGTCAAAAGTTCAAGACATTACAAATATCAGAATGGATGAGAAGAACTGCGGAAGTGAGGTTACCATCACCGGAGATCTAAGCTTAAAGGAATAGCTTTTAAACCAACCTCCTCGGAATCTGTAGCACCTCAAAGATCATCAGCTGAGGCTGAGTCAGTTGTTAAACTAACAACTAGGATGGAGTCCACCTCATCCTAGTCAGCTTACAAACTACTAAGGAGAATGGCGGATCTTCTGACACAAGAAATCAAAGAGAACAACGTTCATAAAAGTGTCAAAACGGCTACAAAATACATCTTCAACGTCTATCCCAGCGGTTAAAATTCAAGACATTATAAATATCAGAAGGGATGAGAAGAATCGCGAGAGTGAGGTTACCATCACCGGAGATCTAAGCTTAAAGGAATAACTTTTAAACCAACCTCTTCGGAATCTATAGCACCTTAAAGATCATCATTTTCAGAGCAGATTTCATCAAACCCCCAACTCAGACCTATGTCTGAAACCATCTGTCTCATTCGTGAAGGGAACACAAACCTTAAACCCTGCTGAGGTCGTGGAGTGTGAGTAGATCAGGAGAAGATCGAGTTCCATCCGATGTCGTCCTGAGTTGCTGACGTGGAATCCAGCAGCTGAGAAAATTGCTATTGCAATCTGTATTAAATTATCGAAAGCAAAAGTAGTAGTGATTTTTCTTTGGTAGTAGAATGAAGAAAGGATGTAGGAGCAGTTGGCTTCCGGACCTCTATAAATTCTTTGTGTTAGTTTACGGCTTGTTGTTCTTTAAATATATCTAACTGACCAATCCATGCATGTTAAATCAACTTATATAACTGCTTAGCTAACAAAGTTAGTTGAATCACACAGGTTGAAAAGTTAAACTAATTCTCAAAACTAATATACACTAGTAGTTGGTTAGATCAACTAACCAACATGAAATCTATTTATTAAATCTGAAACTTGAAAATCTTTTCAAGTCTCAACTGACCTTTCCAGAGTCAGTTCCTTTAAATCGGGCCCTAAGTTTAAATTCTACACTTACATGTTCTACTTTCAATATGTATTAGGTCTGACACTTGATCTCAGAAATTAACTGACATCTCATCAGTTATCCCTTACTTAATCAAGTACTAGAGACAATTGATCTAATATCAAACTAGAAAATAAAAACTGTTGAATCGTAAGATTCAACTAGAATCTGGGACCAACATAAAATTTCAACTAAAGAGTATGAATTATGTATACGTAATATTATAAAATATTAAAAAATATTAATTTCTTAACGGATCACTAACGAATATCTGTATCAGATTCGATCCGGATCCGACGCAAATTCGATTCGAAATTTTTGTATTATTATCGGATTAATCCGAAAATAATCCGTATCCGATAAGCTTATACCCAAATTCGTAATTATCGTGGGGATTCGTGTCGGATTATTAGATAGTGTCAGAAATTGCCCCCCTAAAGAGTGCTGATCCCCAACTTTTTTTATTTGTTATATCGAAATGAAAGAAAAGTAGAGTAAGGATCGACATACTTGAGAAATCAGTTGTACATCAATCAAATCCGATATAACAATTGGATGGTTATTGGTGCAAAATCAGTTTTGTGTCATCAAAAAAAATAATGAGTTATACAATTGAATAAAATCCACATAATTCATCAATAATTAAAATTTTAAATATTTAATATATGATTGATTTTTTTTTTCATAATTTATTGTACAATTTAGAACCTCTCATTTATTTAAAATTTCAAATACAACAAAATAAAAAATAAAACAAATTTCGTAGCAGAAAACACGGCGTTCATAAGTCCAATTAGCCTCCACAAACAACAGTCGGACTAACCCCTACTCTCTCTCCCCCTCCAACACCATGGCTGTCCCAACTCTCACAGAGAGACCTACTCTCACTGTAAAAGTAACCAACATTCCGCCCTCAGCCGTAGCCAAAGACCTCCAAAAGTTTCTCGAATCCCTACTCGGAGAAGGCACAGTTTTCGCCGTTGAAATCTTCACGGAGCGGGAAAACTGGAAGTCGAGAGGCCATGGCCGCGTCCAATTCGAGACCCCAGAATCCAAGATCGAAGCTTTATCACTTTCTCACGACAGGAAGCTCCTTTTCAGAGGGTTTCACCTCTCAATCACCCACGCCTTGGAAGAAATCATCATCCGACCCGTGGAGTCTGTATATCGGGTTGGCGACGGTGATGGGTTGGTTTTGATGGCCGGAATCATGCTTAAAGATGATTGCATGGGTGTTTTGGAATCTTGGGATGGAGTGAAGCTGTGGGTTATGCCTGAGAGAAGAAAGATCCATTTCTTTGTGAACCATGAGGGGGGAAGTTATAAATTGGAGGTACAGTTTGGGGATGTGCTGGAGAGTAGAGGATGTTGCTTGGATGGGAATAATGAGAAAGTTGATGCCATTTTGTTGAAGGTATGGTTGCTGCATTTCTAGTGGTTTGTTTTCTGTTTTTAAGGTTTTGTGATTTATGTGCTGTGTAATTCATGATTGGGATTTATTTGATAATCTTCCTGTTAGATTGTCAGTAGCCCGCGTGTTTCTTGAATTTTCGTGTTTGGTTGGGATAATTTGACTTTGTTAATGCAGTGATAAAATGCCAATCACGAAAAGAATGATTCTAGAACTTGTAAGAGTCGTTGCAAGGTACTTTTTTGTTTCTGTGGTGATCAGGTGCTGTTACTCTAAATTGATACTGGGGTAATGCTTCCAGTTTTCGTGGAGGTTGATTTGTTTTTGAGTTTGTGTATCTTGCATGTTACATCTTTTGATCGTATCACTCTGCTTATGGAGGCTTCTTTCCTCATGAGATATGTGATAGATCTTGTTGTGCTTGTCCCTAATATAAGATGTGTATAAACAGATGAAATTTTTCTTGAGAGGGTGTATTATAAATTTTATATGCTATGTGTGCCCATCCTTGATGAACGTTTTGACAATCTATAATGGTCTACTTGGGTTTGGAAATGAAATGGGAAAACCATCCATGTTCCCACTTGATGGCACATTCGTTTTATGGCTTGAATATTTTTTCTCCCACTTCTAAGAAGGCTAGTTGTTTTCAGAACAGATGCTTTACCCAACCAGCAATAGCAGAAGATAGGAAGTCATGTCATGGATGTCCTATAAATGGGTATACATAGCTTTTCACATTGTTATTTTTGCTCATATGTGTGCATTTCTATGTTTTAAATTTTTACAAGTTTCATAATGGCTAATGATGTGCAGGTTGACGTCTTCTTTATTCTTGAATTTGTAACTGTTTGTTTTGATACACCTTGTGAAATTAATTCTGGTTGCTGTTTATTTCACTGCTTCCCTTTTCTCTTCCCAGCTTAAACATGCACCAAAAATATTCAAAAAGGTTTCTGGGCCAAAGATTGCTTCAAGATTCACAAGCGACCGGTATCACATCTGTAAAGAAGATTATGACTTTCTTTGGGTTCGAACAACTGATTTTTCGAGTATGAAGTCGATTGGATATCTGTCTTCACTCTGTTGGGAGATTGAAGAAGGATTCTCGAATTTAGATTTGTACACTTCTTTGCCATACTATACAAAAGATGTGACAGTACTAGCATTTGAGGAAGTACAGTTTGACCATGCCTCCGAGTTAGTTCCAATTGTCGCAAACAACTCTGATTTCAAAGTATCTTATGAGGTCCTTTTTCAGATTAACTCACTGGTTCATTGTCAAAAGTTGAACCTTGCTGCGGTTAACACCGATCTTTTCCGAATTCTTAGTAGATTAAACATGGACGTTGCTTTACTAATTCTTAAGGAAATGCATAAGTTGCACTCCACTTGTTATACACCCAAGTCATTTATTGAGAACCAACCTCCGATCAACACTCATAATCGCAAGAATCTTCCTTCAGAAGCTTCTAAGAGACTAATTGAGCATAACATAATGAGCTGTCATAGAGTTCTTGTCACTCCATCTAAGATATTCTGCTTAGGTCCTGAACTTGAATCATCTAACTACATAGTGAAGAATTTTGCTTCATATGCTTCAGACTTTATGAGAGTCACGTTTGTTGATGAAGATTGGGGTAGGCTTTCTACCGGTGCTATTTCTATGAGTATCATGAAGGGCATCTTTGCAAAGCCATATAAGACGGATATTTATCATCGAATACTCTCAGTTCTCCGGGATGGTATTGTGATCGGAGGCAAGAAATTTGAATTCTTGGCCTTTTCCGCCAGTCAATTGCGTTCAAACTCAGTTTGGATGTTTGCCTCAAATGATCATGTCAAAGCAGAAGATATCCGCGAGTGGATGGGCTGTTTCAACAAGATCCGAAGCATCTCAAAATGTGCAGCGAGGATGGGTCAGATGTTTAGCTCGTCCATGCAAACTATGCAGGTCAACCCACGCGATGTTGAGCTCATTCCCGACATTGAAGTAGTCAATGATGGCATAAAACACTGCTTCTCCGATGGAATTGGAAAGATTTCATATGCATTTGCTAGAGAAGTTGTCAGGAAGTTGGGTTTGTCTCATATCCCATCAGCATTCCAGATCCGCTACGGTGGCTTTAAAGGGGTAATAGTTGTCGACCGCCATTCCTTCCGGAAGCTTGCACTGCGAAGCAGCATGCTCAAGTTCGACTCCACCAATTGCATGCTCAACATTACAAAGTGGAGCGAGTCCCAGCCTTGCTACTTGAACCGAGAGATTATCACATTGCTTTCGACTTTAGGAGTTGAGGATCAAGTTTTCTTGGCAATGCAAGACAAACAACTACAACTGCTGGGAACAATGCTGACAAACGCTAAGGCAGCTTTGAATGTTTTGGAGAGCATCGGTGGAGGTGATACGAAAAGCTTCATGGCCAAGATGTTGCTCCAAGGCTATGAACCAAAAAAGGAGCCGTATCTTTTGACAATGCTGCAATCACATCTTGAGAACCAGATCTCCGATCTAAGAAGCAGGTGCCGCATCTTTGTCCCAAAGGGCCGCGTTTTAGTTGGATGCCTGGACGAGTCAGGAACGTTGGAGTATGGCCAGGTTTTTGTTCGACTAACCATGAATAAGGCTGAGCTGGAGTGCGGAGACCAGACCTTTTTCCAAAAGGTGGATGAAACTACTTCTATCTTGAGAGGCAAAATTGTCGTCACGAAAAACCCATGTCTTCATCCAGGAGATGTCAGAGTGCTTGAAGCTGTGTGCAGTGTGAAATTACAGGAGGATAATCTGGTTGATTGCCTTGTTTTCCCCCAGAAAGGAAAGAGGTACCTTATTCATATTTTCTCTTCCCTTTTTTGGTTCTTGATTATGATATAAAATGGTGTATGCATGCCGTGCTCTGAGCTCCTAAGAGAGGAGCCGCTCTACTGGGACGGACCAGGGGTGGTGCATTGAAGTGGAAATGAACGAAATTGCCAACAACTGACATTTTACTTGTAAGAACATTAAATTAGATTAAACCGTTCGTACAACAGAAACATATAATTTACAACCAAAAGACCGGATTATCAAAGTAACAATGCAATATTGAACTTAACGGCGAAACATATATGAAGATGTGCAACCCGTATTTATTTATTTATTATAGCTTAGCACCGCACCATCCAAAAGTACATCGAAAGTTATCTTCACATAATAATTTAAAAAAATACACTAAATACATAACTTTCTAACAGTCATCTATTACAAAATTACTTGAACCCACTAACAATATACCATATAATATAGCATAATATAAGATCCTACAATCTAGATGTTAAAAGTATTTTGCATATAATGACCTTGAAAATAAATTAGAAAACAAAACAAAATATTTTGTGTAATAACGATAATAGTAACATCTTTGATAGTGATGATTTTTTTTAAACAATGAGATTACTAACAAAGCTCACTGCAATATTAATGAATGGATCTGTTAATGTTTAATAGTACAATATTGAATTTGTTATTAAAATTTTCATATCACTATCACCTATATAGGCATGTCTTGTTATTATCATGAACATGAAATTATATATACTAAATTCATCATGAAATTCATACCATGAAGCATCTTATAGCTAAACCAATTCTGTAGTCTATCATTATCAATTACAAACAACTCTATCACATTACATATATATTTTTTCTATATACACTATTGATTACACATAACGATTAAGAAAAGTAAAAGAAGTAGCACTTTAAATGGAGAAATTTCCTACTGGTCTACTGCATACATACACGCACCTTAAATCCTAAAATTTAAATAGAGATTATAGTAATATCACCAAACCTAAAATCATTGGATACTAAAAGTAAAAAAGATGCATAAGTTACATTGTTTTTGTTAAATTCCTTACATAGTCATACTTGGTTTGGATGGTTAGATAATTGCATCAAAAGATGTTGGTTGCTTCTAAACGGCAACTACCTATACCCAAAAAGAAAAAAATATAGGGCTGTCTTACGACCCTTAGTATCCAACTGTTTCACTGTCTTACGACCCTTAGTATCCAACTGTTTCACTACCAAAATAAACAGTTGGGTTATAGTCAAGTACTACATTGATATACGCGATGAGAGGAGAGAGAGAATTGGATGAAGATAAATAATACTAGATATATATTAGGACTAGATTATAGTTGATTTGTTAAGATTTATTTTCTTAGGCTTGTTCGATTTGTTTCCTTATTTTCGTTATTTCCATAATTACCTAGGGTTTGGAGTCAATTAGGAATAAAGCCCAAATTATG
>AYJT01071231.1:0-11839 GCA_001278415.1 Ocimum tenuiflorum
AGCTTCCCAATCACAAGTCAACCGTACTATGTATCTGAAAACGATGGCATTTTTGGAAGGGTTCCTTGTCGAGTTGAAGTTGAAAGTGCAATTCGTGAACTCCAGAGGTTGAAGATTTTATTCTTGTCATTTCTTCCATCGTCACGGTCTTTTGATTTCGATGTCCTACTTAGTTTTGAAGTTGGGACATGGAAACTTCTTCTGGATGAGATATCAATTTAATTATGTAGGATTTTTGAACTTCAAATTAGATTTATATGACCATTTTAATTTGGTCAAATGTGCTCTAAAATCCTCTGATATGATTCTAGTTTCCGTAGAAATCCAGTTTTAGTTCTTTGCTAGGCTAGTGGCCGAGACTGAGAGTTGAATGGAGGTTGTAGATTTAAGACGTTAAACCACACTGCATCAC
Organism: Ocimum tenuiflorum; assembly: GCA_001278415.1. Taxonomy (NCBI): domain Eukaryota; kingdom Viridiplantae; phylum Streptophyta; class Magnoliopsida; order Lamiales; family Lamiaceae; genus Ocimum; species Ocimum tenuiflorum. The sequence goes on from AYJT01071231.1 coordinate 413, forward strand.
TCTACTCGTATCAACAAGTGTGTGTACTATTTCATACTAGGTTTATGAGTGGTCTTCCGTCTACTAAATCCGAGATCGAGGAAGTTGATGGACAAATTCACTCGCAAATGCTGCAATCCGCTGGATTTACCAAGTTTTCTGAGGCATTCGCGATGATGCAAGCAGAACCTCCTCTTCAGGTATGAATTAACAAGTAATTGATATGAATATGAGCTTGCACTGCATTTGTATATTTTCATTTGTTGTTTTTTTGGGTCAAGAATTTGGTGGTCTCAATATCGTGCGATAAAGCTGTTTGGGAAGCCATCTTGAGCAACGAGGCCATTCGTGATGTCAGGGGATCAGTACCTGCAGGTTATTATATACTTTTACTCACTATTTTGTGATGTTCAGACGACATTACAGGCTTCAATATTGTTTGAAGGGATGTTAGAAGATCTGTCAGAAGAAGAAGAAGAGAGGAGGGTGAAATTGGCAGAGCTTGTGTGGAGAAGGATTCTGAGCTTCACCAAATCCAAAATTTTGGAGCTGGTGGAGAAGTTTGTATCATTGGTGAATGAGATATTCCAACATGGTGGGAGGCCTAACTCAGAAACGCTGGATGACAAGCTTCGATCTTCATTGCTGCTTTCCCTCGTTATCCTTCTCATTGTCGTCGTCACCCGTGCCCGCCCTTGATGCCCAAATCTTAATGCTATAATCTCTATCGTTACAATGTAGATCGCTTTTTTCCATGTATTATTAACTAACTAGTATAAATGTTTTCTTACACAGCAATATACTATGCTTGGATAACATTTGTAGGTTTCAAATTCCAGAAATATTCCGACACATATACTCCCTTCAAAACTCGGACTTCATCAACGGAACCAAATCAACAGAACAATGAGCCCAAAGAGAAGAAATAATGTAAAATCAAATTAATTTCTCCAAAGAGATCATTCAAAGAAATGCCTGCCCAAACAATTACAATCTTTATAACATAATAATAAATCCTAACAACCAACTTGGTTAATAGACAGCTAGGAGTCTTGATCTAATTAAAACATGAATCAATAAACTCAAAGAAATACTAAACTAAATCTCAAGCTATCGCTTACAGTATAAATACTCCAAATTTAATAAGATTCTTATTCAAACATATCTTACTCCTTTCATGCGTAAAAAAACCCTTTTCATTTTAGAACGCAGAGAAATATCTGCTAAAATTATGCAATTCAAATGACAACTCTCTGCGGATCACGGGAAGATGAGATGAAAGAGGTATGTCATGCAACCATCAGATCTGCAGACAAGGAAAATGAGGAGTGCCATAAAATGCCACAAAAATAACATCGACAATTCAGATCTCTCGAGTAACAAACAGAATCCCCCCTAGCGGTGTCTGCATTTTCTCAGAGACGAAAGTGAGAAAGCTGAGTCCATGGATAACGATAGATGCAACAAGGATTTGGTTAAGCATATAAAATTTGTTCTGTAACATTAATAACAAATTGCATGTATACAGTCAGCCGAGCGAAGCCAGCTGTAGCCCTAAGAAGGAAACATGGTTGGCAATTTGCAAGCCTTATCATGCCTAATAAGCTAGCTAATTTTTTTTTTTTTAAGGCAACTAAATTCCTATGTAGAAGAAGCACATGATAAATACGAGAGTGGGAATGCATTATTGCAACAATTATGTGAACATTACTGCTGGTTGCATGACACTTGATGGACATCGTTATCATCATCTTCTTCGTATGCCTGTGCTTGTCTTTGCCTCTCCTTCCGTCTCATCTCTTCTTTAATGTCAGTATCAAGCAAGGTGGGTTCCTCACATTGAGCAAGGACTTTCTCAGGCAAGCGCTTAGACTTTGATGGTACCACAGTATGTAAAATTTTTGATTTCTCGGGAGAAATAAATCCAGGGTCGGGGAAAACCACATTGAAATGGACAATTAGCTGTCCCTTCATGAATGTTCTCTGGTACTGTGGCATACCCTCATCATTTATTGCCTTGTAAGAATCTGCATCAAAATCAATTTCAAAGAAATGTCCAATAAACAGGTAATGAGGTAGCACACAAGAAAATTATATGCAGTTTCAAACTACCGGGCTTAATGACTTCTCCAGGATCTGATTTGATCAGAAGTTGTCTCCCATCAAGATGAGTTAGTACAAAGTGAAATCCACAAAGAGCTTCAGTTAAATTGAGATTGTGTTCGACATGAAGATCATCAGACTTCCTTTTGAATTTATGGTGTTCCTTCTGTTGCAACACCACAATGATGTCTCCAGCAATAGTGTCAGGCTGCAAAGAGCAGAAATGAGCTTAGAATGGTTATTTGGCCAAATGGAACAAGTCCATGCCTCCAAAATTATGCTTTTATAAGTGAAAGAAAAAGCTAAAACAAAGAGACAATAACCAAGAAAACTGTAAGTCTAAACCACAACACTCCTTTCTTCAAAAATGAACAGTATGCCTACTAAATTTCGCAATTAAAATTACAGAGTCCGTACACACACACAATCTATTGAACCCATCCAATCAGGATTACAGGCCAACAAAGGATACTAATAGAAGAAGCTCATCACCAATTCATTAGCAAGAAATGATTCACAGAGCAAAGGATTATTTTCAACTTACAGCTTCATCAGCTTCTCCTGAGAATACTATCTTCTGATTATGGTGCATCCCTTTCTCAATATTCACTTCTAGCACTTTTCTTTCTGGTACAACCTTCTTACCTTTGCATTGAGAGCATTTATCTCTTTCACTAATGACTTCTCCTGCATCAATGTAGATATGTAATGGTTATAGGATTTTACCTATCCAACTATGGAGATTATAGAGGCACAAAACGTTAAGACATTTAATTAAGTACCTGATCCTCTGCATTCAGCACATACATGCTGAATTCGTTGGATCATGCTAGGTCCTAAACGCCGGCTAGTTATCTTAGTTCCAGTACCCTGACAGCCAAAACATCTACCAGATGCTCCACTTTTCGTGCCTTTCCTGATAGGTTGAGAATGCATAGCAACAATCAGTCAAAAAGTACTAAACGCAAATTCCAAAAGTACTAAACTCAAATTCCGAGCAAGATACTTTTTCATCCCCTAGGGGGGAACCGGAAAAGGCATTTAATGGTAATAAAAAAAAGATCAGAGGCATTATCTCCAAATGAGATTCAACTTATGCTCATAATTTGGACTTAAATTCATAATAATTTGTAAATCTCACAACTGTAAGGAAACTAAAACACTTAAAGAGTTTATGCAGGTGGACTAGCAAAGGGCCTCTAAGGCTACCCCTTAATAGTTGTGCTGCTCGTAGAAGCTCTTGGAAAATGGATACGAGTCATAAAACAGGAATGTGAACTTATTGTGAGTATAGGAGCAGCATAATGGAGATCATAAATCTCTTTCCACAAGCAATATAACAGGAAAAATGACTTATTCTACTGGAGACTGAGCCATGGACAAATTAGGCCACAAGAAGATATACCCTTTACACTTGGGGCACATTATGTTCCGAGAAAGAGAGAGTTTTCTAGTTGTACCATTGTACAAGTCCTCTAGAGAAACCCTCAATGGATGCACAACATCTTGACCTTCTCTCTTTCTGCCTCTGGAGCCTCTGCCACCTATATGATTTATATGCCTATTAGATTAAGATCAACTACCCTAAAGAAGAGAAATAAATGAATAAAACAGGCATCTACCACCAAAAGTGCTATCAAATCCACCACCAAACCCTCCAGTAAAACCACCACCAAAAAAGGTCTCAAATATATTGAATGGATCCTGAGAGTGACTGCCTCCACTTGATCCCTCCTTAAGGCCATCTTCACCATATTTATCATAAATCTCTCTCTTTTCAGAATCACTCAGGACTTCATATGCTTGTGCCAACTCTTTGAACTGATTCAGGGACAAACGGAGACAGTTGAACAATGCAAAACAGAATTAGTACATAAATACGGGTAGTCCTACATATCAGCAATTATTTTTTAAGAAGCATTAATCTCATAATAAACTGAGAGAGACATCCATATTTCAAATGCTAAGAACTGATATGAAGAATAGTTGCCTTTTCAGGATCTCCCCCTTTGTCAGGATGGTTCTTCATGGCAGCTTTTTTGTAAGCCTTCTTGAGTTCGTCTGGACTTGCACTTCTTGGAACACCAAGAATTTCATAATACTTGAGGTCATTGCTTTTACGCGAAGCTTGTCCAAACATAGTGATTTTGTTTCAGTCCACGGAAGTGAAACTGCATCGATTTAAAATGGAGAATTATATTAGTTATTTGCAGTTCATAGCATTACTCAGGGAAAAAGATAAAGACATTAATCTTTTTCTAGTAACTGAACAAACTTTGGAAACTCATCATGAATGATGAAATAGTCAGAAAGTTCATCCAAATATTGACAAGCTTCTATTTTAAATTGAGAATTCAGATATTGGTGTTCAGTACTCACAAGGCTGCAAATAATCTTTTCAAGCTTCCTAGTTTCAGCAAACAGAATGCAGCATTTACAGAAGAAAAGTCTTTTGTTTCTCCATTCGATTTTACAGTCCTTCATACTCGATTTTGTAAGTCAAAAAACTTCCAGAATGAGACCAGCGAATTTCCAAACAAGAAATATATGAAATATAACAAAAGAATTTTTCTGAAATTTTAAGAATTCTGTTAGGAGACATAACCCACAAACATTGGGGAAAAAACTAATGTGTATGCCAAGTTTTACACATCAATAATCAATTAAATTCAGAAAGTTGACACCAAATACTTTGATAAACATGACATCAGGCACATTATTTAATGAAACATTCAAAGATTGTATATTAAAATGTCTTGAAGCGACCAATACCAGCAATTCAGACCAATACGAGAAGCATCCTTAAATTAGCAATAAAACACTTAAAACGAGATATACTTCAAAATGTACTGTCTACTAAAGTTGATTTTGCAATAGATGCACAGAAGATTCCTATTCTGTTATTTAGTATTCCTACTATAAAACAGCTAAAAGATATTGGAAAATGACATCCAAATTCTGCCATTTTCATAGTTAAGAGAATAACTCCAGAAGACCCCTAAGATATGGCATGCATTTGCAAGAATACTCCCATGTACATTTCATGGCATTAATGGTATACAGCATTTCATTTTGCATAACAAAAAAAATAATCAAAATATGCAACCAGAAGATAGAAAAAGGGAATTGTTTCCGATTCAAAATTCTTCTCAGCGCAAAATTAGATGAAAGTTTTATTCTTTTGCCCGATAAATTTGGTCACTGGATGATCAGATATTTCACGTAACAAGATTACAACAGAAGGTGTCGTCGAGAACTTTAGCTCGAGACCAATTTAAAAATAGCGCACGTGCAGGTTAAAACGAAACCCTTAATTATTATTTTAGCTTAAAATAAAATAAACAAATAATTTCGCATGATCAATTCAATAGACCGATAAACCCCCCTCTTGAAAACACAGTGAAAGACTGTGTAGCATGATGAAGAATTCAGATCTTTGATAGATAAAATTACACCCGTCAATTCTTGGAACTCATGCACAGAAAACTACTCAAGCCACGTGAAATACGCAAATAAAACGCAGAATCAGATTTGAACTGAGCAATTTCCATGAAGATGCACCTTTAAATCCAATTGCTACTCCCCTGAGTTGAGAGAGAGAGGATGGATTTTTGATGAGGTCGCAACTAAAATAATCTTGCGAAAAAAAAAAAATCAGTTGGAAAATGTTTTTCGTAACTGTATATTTATTTTGCGGAAGACTTTTCCGAGTGAGGGAAGGAGTGAAAGAAACTACCGAGCCGGGCGCGCCGGCCCAACAGGGATATTGGACCCGGTTTAGAAGCAATTCCTAATTAATTATTCTCCGGTTTATCTTTAGAGATTATATTGAGTAATTAAGTAATGTTAGATTACATGCCTACTTGACTACCCAACCCGACCTCTAATATTTTTTAACGATGACGTGATTAGCAATAATATTGCCAACGAGAATTATCAATTTAGGACTTAAAGATGATTTTTTTGTCAATTCAGGACCCGAAAGACCACCAAAATTCTCGATTTAGGACCCAAAAGTTTGCATGATTCTCGATTCAGGACCTCCATACTTAACTGTATTAGTAAGTCATCCAACGAAAGATGATGTGATCATTATACTGTGAAGAAACGACTGCAATTGAATTGAAGAAACAAAAAGTCAAAAATTTGTGAAAAAAATTACGTAGTGTAAAGAAGAATAGGGGACAGTGATTGCAATTTTGTAACTTTATGAGAGAATTATGTTTGTAATTTTATAAATTTAATGTTGATTTTTTTAATTTAATTATGAGAATGACGTGGATATATAACGGTAAATCATCTTTCATTGGATGACTTACTAATATCATTGAGTATGGGGGTTTTGAATTGAGAATCTTGCAATCTTTCAAGTTCTAAATTGAGAATCTTGGCGATCTTTCGGGTCCTGAATTGACAATTAATCTTCGGGTCCTTGATCGACAGATAAATCATTTTTCAGGTCCTAAATTGATATTTCTCATTTTCTTAAATTCTATATAATGCTTTACAAGTTAACACCAAATATGAGGTTTTATTTGTTATAATGGAGATTATGTAATAAATTTAATCTAGTAATTTCTATGAAATTTGAATTAGAAATGTTTGGTTTTAATCAATGATTTCTCTATTTTTTGTTTGTTTGTTTCTCTTGTCTACATTATCGTCTCAAATTTATTATCTTATTATTTTTAAGAAGACCTTGTATTATTCCTACAGCTATTAATTATATATATATGTAGCATTATTCAAGTTTTATGTGATGATCAAAATATATTATGACTATATTTTATTTAAAAGAAGGGAAAGTTGCGATGTAATTGAAAATGCAATGCGCGTAGAACAGGTGGTTAGGGAGGAGAGACAGAGAATCACAAGTTTTGGGGAATTGCTATAGAAGCGGTACATACATTGTTTGTAATCAAATTTTGATGTGTTACCAGACTTCTGGTCTGCTCTCTACAGGCGTTGGTCTGAAGGTAAATTTCCGAAACCCCTTCTCTCGAAATGTCACATATCACGTGATCCTCCTCTGCCTGGTGATTGCTTTTGTCATTCATCGAGATTATCGAACTCATCCAACAATTTGTTTAGATATGTGACCTTTTGTTGACCACTGGCATCGGTTTATGATCAGGATGTGAAACAATTGATGTATTGACATGCTCGATTGCTTGCATTCCTCAATTGCATCCTTCCTATATTCGGAATTTTCCATTTTGACGCGAGGTGTGTTTCAAATTATGGATTTGTGTAGGGCAGTGCAGGCATTCCAGAAGTTGGTGGTTGATTCTGTCAGCTTTCCTTTCCCTTCTTTTCCCAACCATTTTCGAAATAAAAGAAGGGAAAGAAAGCATCTATTCTGAAGGTTTATTTGCAGAATAGATTTTGTGGATTGGTAATATATAAATATGGGTGTTGTTTCGGGTCTGGTCTCAAGGCAAGTCTTGCCGGCATGTGGGAACCTTTGTTTCTTTTGCCCAGCAATGCGTCCGAGGTCTAGACAGCCTGTGAAGAGGTACAAGAAGTTGATATCAGATATTTTCCCCAAGTCCCAGGTTAGTTTCATGGGCCATATGTTTGGTTTTCCCTGTAATTTTGTCTGATTCTGATGATATTAGTTATAAACTATGAAGGGAACCAAGACATATTTGGGAATTTTCCCTTATATCATCATCAAGGCGATACGCATATTAATGCAGAGAGGAATAATATATTCTAGAAAGTAATTCCACTAATTAAAGGCTATATGGCCGCTATTATATTTACATATAATCTATACCATATACAATCTATAACCCCCTTAAATTGAGGCATAGATGTTAATCGTGTACTTGTTACAAAGATAATCAACTCAAACACTATTAAGGGCCTGTTAAAAATATTGCCTAGCTGGTCTTTTGTCTTCACATTCCTTGAATTTGCAATACTCTTCTGAATCTTTTCATGAACGAAGTGAATGTGAATATCAATTTTAATATGTTTGGTTTGCTCATCAAAACTCGGCAATGTGATTTTCACAGCACAAAATTTGCTCCACTGCCTTTGAATGATCAATAGTTGGTGATGACATGTGCTGGCCTTACCACATTTTTTGGAAACACAATATCAAGACGTGCCACCCGAAGATAATTTAGCTTCCCGACCTGTCTTCTATCTCTCAGAACCATCAAACAATTAATCATCTTTTGTAAGCTGCAAGTTGGAACAACCAGAGAATTGCATGATTTAGCTCCCAATCTTCATGACTCAGATGATAACTACTTTATCTTAGACAAGACAATCTTTTTTTTTCTTTCCCTGAACACCTCAACACTTAAAAAAAAACTTAGCAACCCAAATGATTGGTATTGAACTGAGTATGTTGGAATGCTTTAATAAGATGTAATTCCTCACTACCTGACAATATCATCTACGTAAACCACCAACAAGATGATGTCATTTTCAGTGCAAAACAGTTCAACCAGATTTACTCACTTCATTCCAAACTTCTTAGAAATATTAGAAAATATACAAAACCATGTATGAGGGCTCTGTTTCAAGCAAAGTGGACAGCAAAAATGTCTTTTACATGGTACCATGTAAAAGATAAATGGACATATGTGGGAAATTTTTGTATATCATTTAAGTCCATGCACATTTTTTGTAGCGAGGACTGATGTATTTTAGGAAGTAAATCACCTAATTGAGGCTATACAGTCACTACTACGTTACATAGAATATATGTCAGATATAATCGTAACACTAGTCATATTTTACAACTGATGTTGTCCTGTTAAAAAATGGGACAAAGATTTGCTGAACTCATTTGCATTTGTGTAAGAGCGCATGTAATCTTTTTGTTAGAGATGTTTCATTGGTGAATACTTGAATTAGCCGCACTAGTTTTACATGTATTAGACGAGTGAGACGTAAAAAGTACAGAGTAGTTATGAATGCCTTTCTTTTCTGGCATGCTGTGTGCAGCTTTCAGACTTGCTGATTTCAAGAACCTTTTGTTTGCTGTTGGTTGACAGGATGAAGAGCCTAATGACAGGAAGATAGGGAAACTTTGTGAATATGCCGTGAGAAACCCTTTCCGAATTCCAACGGTAATTTTGTGTAACAGAAATTACCCCTTGATTCGTAAATCTTAACCCAAGTTGTCCCTTAATTCATAAATCTTAACACAAGTTGTCCCTTAATTCATTAATCTGCTGAAGTGTTTTGGCACTTTTTCGTTTTCACAGCGGCATATGTTTTGTTTCTGTTATTCATTAGTGGAATTTGGTTGATCTGTAGTTTGTTATCAAGGAAAATTGAGTTTCCTCATTTTACTATAGCATTTAGGTCTGGGCCTTCATTTTTCCACCATTGCAATTAATGAAAAATATTGGCATTTACTGTTCCTGAAGCCAGTCTAGAGCTGAGTGTATCTAGTTCCCACAGTCTTTGCCATTGATGGTTCTATCACTCAAGAATTGATTCTTTTCTTTTTGTAGACTTCTTGGTTTCAAGTTCAAAATATTATTGTTTCTGTCAACTGTAGTTAGAAGAGCAGCTATTAATCTTTTTTTCTTTTTTTGCTTTGACATTACAGATTGCAACCTCCCTTGAGCAAAAATGCTACAAGGAATTAAGGAATGAAAATTTTCACGCTGTGAAAACTGTTATGTGTATTTACAAGAAATTGATACCATCTTGCCGTGAGCAAATGTATGTAACTTCTGCCTTTTGGACTTCCATTTATTGAATTTATTTAAAGTGTTCTGCCTATTGGGACTGTGTTTCTAGTCCTAACATTTTGATGACATTTTTTGTTTCATTTAAGTTTATTAATTTACGTTATGAGTCTGTCCTGCATCGCCAATTTATGTTAACCAGTATCCTTGTTGATTAGTTAGTTTGTTTATTCATTTTTTTCCGCACATACTCGCTCTCCTTCCTGCTATGAGTAATATTATAACCAAGAAGTTGTGAGGAATTTTCGCACTGTTAAGACCTGATGCATCCACCTGGTATAACTTAGATTTTTTTTTTCTCTTGTCAGGCCTCTGTTCGCGAATAGTTTTATGACTATCGTTCAAACCTTGCTGGATCAACCAAACAATGACGAAATTTTACTTATTGGATGCCAATCGCTCTTTGTTTTTGTTAATAACCAGGTTATGTGCTGCTGTGTTGGAAATTTTATTTGGATGCCTTACTAAGCTCTGCCAGCTTCTAGCTTAGGCCTTAAAGAAGCATTAGACTGATTAAACTTATTTCACTGATCTGCAGAATGATGGAACTTACATGTTTACCCTAGATGGATTTATTCCAAAGCTCTGCCAACTGGCTCAAGAAGTTGGAGAAGATGACAAGGCGCAGAATCTAAGGGTAGCTGGGCTGCAAGTTCTCTCTGCTATGGTAATGTGCTTCTTCTTTCTTGGTTTCAAAATCCAGCAGACTGATAAAGAACTTGTTTGATTGGCCCTTGCATTTTGACTTTGAATTTGAAGCAAAAGTTCTGGCTAATCAGTGAATGTACTGGTACACAAATAACCCAACAATGTAGAAATTTGAGACAATTTTTCTATCAAAAATGTTTTAGAAAACTAATATAAAAATTATATAAATGGTGAATTTAAGTGATTCTTAATTCAATTCAAGCATTAGATTTCCTGTGTTATGAGTCATGGAAATAGTTGTTAAGATAGTATGATAATAAATAATATCTAAGAATAGTGACTGCAACTAGGTAAGGTTAATATCTAAGAATAGTGACTGCAACTAGGTAAGGTTTTTATTGTCATTACTATTATATGCATATATAAGATTAAAAAATGATAGGCCTAAAGCCTTGAGCATTTTCAGTCTTAGGTTCTCTCACTTCTTTCTTCTTTTTGGTGAGAACTTCAACTGTATGATGGATTTCCTTTTCCCCATATCCATATTCACATTTCCATTCCGAGAAATAGCTTAAGTATGCCTTATAACACGATTTTGTCCATAAGTTGATTTTCATTCTTCTTCATTCAATTGTGTGATGCTTACTATCATGTTCACTTTCTGAAACAGGAACCAAACTCCAGATAGGAACGACGAACTGATTTCAACCATATTAATTCTGGAACTTTGCTAAGATGTTGATGATAAATGGCAGTGACAATTTTGTCAATATCATCAACTTTAAAAATCTTATTTGTTGATCTGAAACGCATGGATAAATTTGATCTTTTTTAGTTTCTTTAAGATGTAGTTGACACTGCTCTTTTAGTTTCTTTTGGATGTTATTTTTGGTTCCTAGTTTTCACTAGAACCGTTCCCTATAATTATTGTCAATATATGTTGTTCATAAGATTCTATACTCATATGTATTCTTTTTTT
>AYJT01071232.1:0-16199 GCA_001278415.1 Ocimum tenuiflorum
ACATATCAACTGAATTTGATAATGTAAGAATGGCTATAAGCTAATGTAAATTCTCATTTTTCCCCCTTGACCTTACGCAATCTTAAATGTTACCCACTGTTAATTTTTACGTGATAGGCGTCCCGTTTCATTTTTAATGTCAAAATTTTACATTATTTTATGGCTTCTTTAAGCTACGAGTAAAATTTTCTACATTGTAGATGCTCTAATTTCATTTTTTTATAGGACCACTTGTCATTTTTCGTTTCATATGCTTTCAACAGAAGAAGGATAAAAAATTGACTTTGAGAACATCTTCCTGCTTGTATGAAAAATAGATGAAGTGATGAGCATTAAAAAGCTTAGTTCAATGCTCCCTCCCAAAGTGCAACAAGCCCAACTCGGCAATGTATCTAATGTTCGCCTAGTTTATTTACTTCGGCAAACATTTTTACTTTATTGTTTATAGTGGTTGTTTATATGCAATGTTAATTGCATATTGGTCTAGCTGATTTATGTCTCATTTGACTTACATTCTTATTTTCTTAATTTCTCAGATTGTTTCAGTCGTCTTAGAAAATTACGGAGGCTCTAGTAAGGATTCTGATGCCAACAAAGCCCATTGGGTGGATGAAGTTAGTAAAACTGAGGGAACTGTCTCTACTTCACCACATGTTATAATGAAGGTTCCTTCTTGGAAAATGGTTGTGAATGACAAAGGCCAACTCAATGTTACAGAGTAATTTACTAAATTTCATTTTCTTTAGTATCTGATATTAACTGCGATGGCATGTATAAAGTCTTGTCTTACTTCCAGAGAGGAGTCCAAGAACCCATGCTTTTGGTCTAGGGTATGCCTGTATAACATGGCCAGACTTGGGAAAGAGGCTACGACCCTGCGCCGAGTTATGGAATCTTTGTTTCGATACTTTGATGATGGCAATTTATGGCCCATCAAAGATGGGATTGCTTTTCCTGTACTCAAAGACATGCAACTCTTGATGGATGAATCTGGTCAGGTTCTATTCTTTGATATTTTGATAACTGATAAGCGCCTGCCTTAGGCTGACGACATAAATAATATTGATGATGCAACCTTCTGTTGTTTATTTTGCAGGCCAGAATACACACTTTTTGCTATCAATATTAATCAAGCATCTTGATCACAAAAGTGTTCTCAAGCAACCCGAAATGCAACTTGACATTATTCAGGTTGCCACTGCCCTTGCTCGACTCTCAAAGGTCCAGTCATCAGTAGCTATAGTCAGTGCTGTGAGTGATGTCATGAGGCATTTGCGTAAAAGCATACATAATAAACTTGATGATGCAAATCTTGGAGATGAATTGATTAAGTGGAACAGAAAATTCCATGAAGCTATTGATGAATGCCTAAGAGAGTTATCATCAAAGGTGACCTAACTCTTTTGTAGTCAATGCCCTGCCATTAGAATTTTTACCGTCGTTGTAGCAGTTGAACTTTGATTTCTTAATCTTTCATTTTTTATAATCAGGTTGGAGATGCAGGCCTGATCCTTGATGTAATGGCTAGTATGTTAGAGAACATACCAAGCATTAACGTTATTGCAAGAACCACTATTTCTGCTGTCTATCGCACAGCTCAAATAATAACCACTTTGCCAAATTTATCTTATAACAACAAGGCAAGGCGTTGTATTAGATGAACAATCTCTCTCTCTCTCTCATATAAGCTGTTTAGGTGAATGATATTATCTATCTATAGGCTTTCCCAGATGCTTTGTTTCACCAACTACTTCCAGCCATGCTCCATCCGGATCATGACACGCGCATCGGAGCTCATCAGATCTTCTCTGTTGTCCTCGTGCCAACTTCCATCGCCCCCCAATCAGATCATACTATCTCTGATTCAAAGAAGAACGTTCTCTATCCAAGAACACTCTCAAGAACTGTTTCTGTGTTTTCTTCATCAGCTGCGCTGTTTGATAAGCTGAAAAATCAGAGGATTCAGTCTAGAGACAACAATCCCTCTGAACTGAACAAAGAAAAGCTTGCAGGTGATATTGGACAGGGAAACAGTGCAAGTGGAGTCTTTAACAGACTCAAGTCAAGTTACAGCCGAGTACAAAGCTTCAGAACACCTGTCCCAGATGTTGATTCGACGACCAAATCTAGCAAAGAAATGGTTAGTATCTGAGCTGGTCATTCAATTGTATGTTTTTGGCTCACTTGGGTTTATGCTCTGTTTTAATCATACAGAAGGTAAAGTAAATGCTGTGATTCAGACCTCATCTACCTTTGTTCTGGAAGATTCTATATTCTAAAAATTGTTTCTTCTGCCTATTATGTTAACCATGGATAAGAAAATTCCATGAATTGAAATGGACCATTAATCATATTGCGTACATTGCTTTTCGATTTCAGGATGTTGTTCCACTTAGACTGAGCAGCCACCAAATAAATCTTCTTCTTTCATCTATTTGGACTCAGTCCCTTTCTCCTGCAAACTTGCCTGAAGATTATGTAGCTATAGCTCACACTTATTGCTTGATGCTGCTCTTTTCTCGAGCCAAGGTCAGGCTTAGTATTTTACTATACAGTTACTTATCAATCTTCATCATTCTCGACCAAATATTCTGCATACTTAATGCTTGGAGGATTTGTCTCCAACTTCTGTAAAATTTAACCAGTAAAAATGGAAGTAGCCAGAACTATTGGTGAGCTAGGTTATCTTCAAGTAGGAAGTATCCCAGCTTGCCCTCATTTTTCACCATTTCTACCCTCTTTTTGTCTAGTAATAGGCAGACTGCTGAACATTTTAATTGAGTACCATGCCACTAAATCGAGTAGTGTGTGATGCAAACAAAAAAGTATGGTTTCATATCCTTTGTGCAAAATTTAATTTAACATAAAAACACAAACTTGTGTTAGATCTTCTTACGGGTTAAATTCTGAGATGAATCCTTGGAAAGGCTTAAGAGATTTTCTCTGAAAATTAATTTTGACTCCTTTACTCTGTACCTTTTTTTTTACCCTAAGTAAATATTAAACAAGTCCCACCCTGATGTCACCACATAGACTCGAACTCATGACCTTGAAGGTCATGGGAAAGGTGCTTACCACTGCACCCCGAGGTGGTGGACTTTACTCTGTATTTTCTATGCTTTGATGACATAATGGGTTAGAACTCTCAATTTCTTTCTTCTTTTGGCACAGACCTCCTACCGTGATGCACTTGTTCGAAGTTTCCAGCTGGCATTTTCGTTGAGGAATGTGTCTGTTGCTGCAGATGGTAAACCGAGCATATTAAATTAGTTACCAAAAGAAGTCATTTTAATATAATTCTGTACAACTTGCTAGCAATTTTATATGAGAGGTTATATCGATCTTAATAAGAACTTTTACCTTTACATTTATGATATCTTTTCAGGACCCCTGCCACCATCACGCCGTAGGTCCCTCTTTATACTGTCAACTTCAATGATTTTCTTTGCAGCCAAGGCTTACAATATTATCCCTGTAGCCCCACGTGTCAAAACTACACTCACCGGTAAAGTGGTAGGTTCTTGTTTCTCATTTTTTATATATTTTTATATAACATAGAATTTTAAATCATCCCAGATGATGGATGTCTTGGTATCTTTCTTGTACGTGTCAGATCGATCCATTTTTGTGTTTGGTAGAAGATTCAAAACTGCAGACCAGTGAATGTGTAGAAAGTCAAAGAGCATTATATGGATCGCAAGAAGACAACTGTTCAGCTCTGAAATGTCTTTCGGAAATAAAAATCTTTGATGAGCAGACAACCGAAACTCTTGCTTCTGTTATTATTAAGAGTTTGGATAGCTTACCAGCAGTAAGTTGTAGTTTTGTCATTTTTAGGTAAAGTTTGGTCAGTATTGGTACTGTTTCTCACAAGAACCATCTCAATTCTTGAAGCATGAGGTTTCTGCCACAAGGGAACAGTTGCTCAGAGAATTTGTGCCTGAAGACTTGGGATCCCTTAAAGGCTCGTGGCTATGTGATAGTTCAGAAGGAAGACATCACTCTGGCTTAAGCAACGACATGTCCCTAGAGAAGGTATTTTTGTTTAGTAGATTCTACAGTATCTGGTATGTGTAAACCTTATGTCGTATCTTCGTCATGGTGCAGGCGGCCTCAACGTTGTCAGTGGACGATGATCCTGTTGCGGATTCAGTTGGATTTAGCAATCAGAACTTACAGTTGGTTGTACAAACCCCGACTCTTCTAACTGTTGACCAGCTTCTACAATCCGTAAGTATCTAAATGATCAGAAAATTTTCCGATTCTCTCGTGTAAGATGGAGCTTTGATTCTATCATACCCGTACGATTTGGCAGGTATTGGAGACAGCGCATAATGTAGGGCGAATGTCAGTGTGCACGGCCCAGGATGCTTCTTACAAAGAAACAGCCAATCACTGTGAGACGCTTTTGATGGGAAAGCAACAGAAAATGTCAAACCTCATAAACACACATTACAATCGTGTGGCCATAACTGTACAAGGTTTTGGTGAAGAGGATAAGCAGACAGTGCCACTACAAACGCATAAGGTACCATTTATCCTTGATATCATTGCTGAGGCGTATTTCTATATTCATGTATCTTGATTTCGATTCCTTGAAAATGGCAGGCTGAAAAACTGTTCTTGGATGACGACCTTGGTGGGCCATGTGCAGTTGAAGCTCAGACCTCGTATAGGCTACCTGCGTCAACTCCATTCGACAACTTCTTGAAGGCTGCCGGATGCTGATCGGGCAACAGTAGAAAAGCAGCAGTGTTGGTATTTGTCGATAAGAAACTCCCGCATGGCCTCTGAAAGCTGAGTTTTCGCCCCCCACGCTTCAAACCAGATTCTTGGATTTTTTTTTCTTTTCTTTCATGTGTGAATAAATCACGTAGCATCAGCATCTGGGGGTCTGCAAATTCACGTTTTTCCAGGAGGAGGTGAGGGATTTTGTAGAGCTAGTGTAGAAGATTGATGTTGGGATTCAAATCTTTGATTTGGTTTTGTTTTCCGACATCATATTGTATTGATTTCAAGGAGGAGTGTATGTTTATTTCCACCCTTCGTGTTGTCAGTGAAAATCATCCCTTTCTGATTGAGATTGTGTGTTTGATTTAACATAACATTGTGAACCAATTATGGAAGAATTAAAGTAATTGGCAATGAGTGAAAAACCTATAACGTGCAAAAACAAGTAGTGGTTTACCCTTTTATGCTTTCACCTGCATTTTTGGGAGGTCGAATTATCCAATTCTCTAGGCTCAACCCCTTATTTTTGCATGGATTTTTGGATCTACTTGACAGATAAACATGAATACATTTTCAAGAATATGAAGGAAAATTAACACATCCACTGATGGTTGGGAGTTTTCCTCGTTGCAAAAAGGCAAAATGTGCAAATTTAATATAAACTATTGGTGGAGTTGCACATGTAATATAAACTATCAATTGTTGCAAATAAATATATAAATTATCAATAATTACACAAATTTGGGACGGGAGCATTTTTCGGGCACCAAAAAGCTAACGAGGCTCCATATCATCAAAATAAGATGCCACGTCAGCACAAAAATAATAAATTCAAAATTATTATTTCTTCCCAAAAATTCAAAAATATTCACTCTTCCCCAAATATTAACTCTCATTGCAGAAACCCAACTAAAAAACCTTGTACAACAGCTCATTCCAAATTTCGTTGGCCTCATCCTCAAACCCTACTACGAAACCCTCACCCTCACCAACAGTTGCCCAATCCGTTCGCCATCAATCCCCAAATCTTTCATCCCCTTTTCTGGTATGTCTAGTAGTGAATCTCATTGGAATTTTAAATTGAACAACTCAATGGCAAATATTTATTGTTGAGATGGACAATCGTGCCATTTGTTTATATCCCTTAACACTGAATAGTATGGGTCAAAGATTCTTATGTTTTCCTCTCTCGCATTATAGAGGTAAGTTTTGCAACGGATGGCGACTGTTTTCCGGGTCAAGAAAATTTAGTTTGTCCAAATATTTTGGAACGGATGATATATGTTAATGTTTTTCAATTCAAATAGAAGATTAGAAATGGTCAATCACAGTCAATTATTATGTGTTTGATATTGTGGGTAACAATCACGTTGTGGATTTGGGGATTGAAGTTAAAACAATTTAGGTGTTGGTCCCAAAGCAGAGTAATAATACAAGTTGCGGAAGCGTTAGAAAATAAGTGCAAAAATAAGTGTATGTGGGCCCGATTTTATCTCAGAAATCAGTTGGATTTTGTTTGTTCTCGAGTAAGATCAGTTGGAGTTTGTTCAGTTTTACTTCAGCTACTATCGATAATTGTGTTTCAAATCAACACTTAGAATAAAATAAATGATTGAAAGCAATAAGTGAGACATGATATTTATAGAGGTTCGGATCTTAAAACCCTAAATCCTCTCTTCCTTCTCCGCGAAGGAAAATCACTATAGTTGTTAGTACACGGTGAGATAACATGGGTTACAAACAAATTATCTTCTCCAACGGGAAGTTACGACCACTTTCGGTCACAAGCACTGCAGTCCTCGAAGCTTTACCGGATCCACTCCTGGGCTTCTTAGATTTGCGGGGTGAAGGTGAACTTCAGGAACGTGGGATGTGTTGGTTCGTTTCCTTTCTCAGATGGAAATCTAAAGAAGGGATCTCGAAAACCTTAGCTGAGGACAGCTTCAGGTTCTCTGATGAGTCTCGAGTTTAGAACTTAGAAAGCTTAGAGAGAGAGTTAGCAGATTGCTTGATTCAATCATTCAGTTTCAGTTTTAGTATCAGTAGTAGGATCAGTAGTTTTCTCTCTTCCTTTGACTCTATTTATAGGCCAGATTTGAATAATAGCCGTTGGAAGGCATGGGACGACTGGTCAAGTCCTTCGTCTGAAAATAGAGCCATTGTTGTACTTCCAGTAGGCTTTGTCAGTTCTTTATCCATCGGTCCGTCAGCTTTTGGCTATTGTCCGCTATATGATAACTGCTATCAGAATGTCTTTTCAGGAAATATTTCGAAAGTCAGTTCTACGCATTCCTCTTTTTGACTCAGTTGTCTGGGAGACAATTGAGCTTGACCTCTGAGAGTTTCCTCGGATGTCTGCTCTTTTTTTGGAAGTCAGCTCTGGAGTCAACTTGTCTTTAGCTCAGTTGTCAGTTCAGAATGAACTGTAGCTGGTTTTGTCTTTCAACTGATGGATCAGTTGTAGTCTTTAATCTTGACAGCTGAGGAGGTCAGTGGTGAACCCTCATAGCTGGGTTGGCACCACTGTGGTCCAGTTGAACTTGATTTTCTGAAAATCTTAAGTCTTGAACCTTCTAGCTTCGGTCCTTTGAGAACCTAAGCTATTACAATTCAATCCCATACATCATAACATTCTAAGGTCAAGTTAATACTAATGACATAGTTTCTGACATCATCAAAATATTCTAATTTCATCACGTTTTGCTTCAGCTTGCCGAGAGGAGGTCTACACAAACTAATAGGCTAGCAGCAATCAATTTTTTCCGCTTGGGAAGAAGATGGCAAGCTCCACCATGCCAAGGAAAGGAGTTGGAAGGATTTATTAATATTACGAATGACGAATCGAGATGAGAACAAAACCCCCTCATGAGTGATATTAATGCAATGCTTCCATATTTCCACATGATAATACTTGGCAAGACAGACATAAAAGTTGAAACCCCACTGCGGTTGCCACCATTGTTGGAGTAGATGCCATACTGAGTTATAGAATGGAAGTTCATATTGTTAAAGAGGTTTAATAAAGAGAAGCATAATGCACCCCATCATGTAAGCATGGATTACCAGCTGGAATATTATACATACCAAGGAAAAAATCGGGAAATACACAAATCTATCTCATACTCTTCCATTATGCAAATTATCCTAACATATGATTTTATTATGCAATTCTATCATCGGAAATCCTTTGATAATGCCGATTCCTATTTCTCAATGATATTCCACAATCAAGACAATTGGTTGAATCCTGTGACCCATTTCATAGAAGTTCATTGATATCTTATTTTTATAAAACAAATTGACTTCGATTCTTGGATAATCCACATCACTTTTGTTTATACTGTAACACAAGATTCCCCTTTTTTGCAAGATGAAATTGTCAATATTAAGGTTGACGTGGCTTTTTTTTCCCCGGCCACTGCCCTTTTACCCTTTTTGTTTTTGTTTTATTTCTTTATTTTTTTAAATCTTCTACTTTATTTCTTTATGTTTTTCCTACAATACCCTTGACCATTTTTTGTTCATTTATTTTGAGAACTTTTTACGGTTAACTATTTGTTTGTATTTTATATTAACAAAATATTAAAACTTTTGTTTGCATTTCGTCCATTTTTTTTCTTTTTTCATTGGCAATAAAATAGCCGCTTTTTGGAATAACATTATTCCGTTTGTAGGATAGATTTGCAGTTTGTAATACTTTGATATAGATTTACATATTTTCTTAAAATGATAGAATTTTAAATTGGAAAAAAAAAATACAAACATTATCTTAATATTTGCAAATTTTGAAAATTTATGTGCTCCCATATTCGTGGCACAAGTAGTCAAGGCGTCTTGCTAGATCATGAGTTCAAGTTACATTGGCTACATCATGACTAAGATTTAATAATATCGCATTTTGATTTTAAAAATTTTGTATAAAAACTAAAATATTATGATAAAATTTACAGGTCTTAAAGAATTACATAAAATTATAGAACTAATTTAATGTACTTTTCTATCATTAAACCCATATATAATTGTAAATTTGTAATGGCCTAATGGGGGTATGAAAATCTTGTTCGTGGCTTTTAATTGTGAGCGTTTGATTTAACTATTTGGAATTATTATGTGTATGAGCTTTTATAGTCTAAGGAATGGATGTGAGTTTAAGTATTTCAATAAAACTGTTTGGTTTATGTTATGAGCTTGGGTATCATTCTCAATTCTGATGTTTGGTTAGTCAAGTTTATGGGTTCAGGAATACATTGAAAAATCAATTTATCTTTCCTTAATATTTTACCTGTACAATTTATGAGTTCAATAACTCATTAAATATTAATTTTATCATTTATCAAAATAATTTCAAATACAAAATATTATTATAAAAATTTAATTATAATATTAGAATATATTTAAAAGATAAAAATTAAAAAATTAAGTATTATTTCAAAAATAAAAATAAAAAGAACTATAAATGACCTATAATGAAAAATAAAATTATAAATTAATTAAAAAAATTGAAAAAATGTCATCAAATATTATTTAGAAATAAAATATATAAAAATAATTATAAATGAAATAATTAAAAATATAAAATTTAATTATCAGAAATGGAAAAATAATTGTAATCGTATTTTTAAAAATGATTAAATTAATTATAAAAATTCATATTAAAAATTATTCATAAGAAATCATATGAATATGTAATTATAATTTAAGAAAAATAAAATTAATAATAAATGATTAAAAATTAACTTAACTTTAAAAAATTATAAAAAAAAAAACACGGTAAACTCAAGTATAATTTTTCAAAAATAATTATTTAATTACTTATAAATGTCTTTAAAAAGAAAATTATATAAATAACTATGGGAGAAAAACATGAAATCTTAATAATAACTTTTTAAAAAAAATAATAATTAGTTAATTAATTAAACAATTAAAAGGGACATAAAATAATAAATAATTTGATGAATGAAATTTGGGAATCAAGACTCAAACCCATAGATTATCTATGTGTTTGAATGATTTCCAATTATTTAATAATCATTCCCAAAACTTAAATCCCAATATCCCATATCCTTCAACCTTATCAAAAATAAAATAAAAAACACTCAATTTTGAAATTACATTCCTTCGTTCCCATGCCCACGTATCAAACACCCCCTTAGTGTATTTGGTCAAACCAAAAGAAATGGTATGTTTAGGCAGCGCAAACGACGTCGTACATATATCGACACTCCAATTTTCTCGCCTTCCGATTTTGAAGCCACCATTTATAGTCTAAAAAACGAGTCATTCAACATTTTTGCATTCGCCGTCGACTAATTTTCTCTCGTCGCAAATTCCCATCAAGGCGAGATCTCTCTCTGGAATACATCATTTCATCATTCGCCGCTATCTTTTAACTTGTTTGTATGGTTGCATCGAGCTTTTACGGTTTCCGTTTCTCATTTTCTCAACTACGATTAATTTTTTTTTTCCTGTTTTCATTTTTTCCCGTGCGATTTTCTGGTGCATGATATCCGCGGTCGAGATGTAGTGCCTCTGGATCCCGCTTTTCGGTGATATATATGACTGTCCGAGATCTGTTTTCATTTGTAAAATAATAAAAAAAAATTGCTTGTTTCTGATGCATATTGGTTTTACCTGGTGAGATTGCATGAGCTCTCATTGTTCGTGTGAGAAGCGTGGAATGTATATATTTATCTATTTAGAAACATAATCTAATTACCTGATAATTTGTTTGTGGAATTTGATAATTGTTGAGAAAAGAGATATTGATGAGATAGATGATCGTTTTGTTCTCTACTTGAATTTTAGCAGCTTTTGACGAAAATGTCTGCTAAGTACATCATGGCTGCTGTTTGTGGATCGGTTGCTATCGCATATTGTTGTGACAATTATATTTCTGACCAGAAGCTCTTTGGAGGTATGAACCATATATTGTTAACTTCTAATGAATGTATGCCACCTATTCACATTTCCATTTTTGCTGCAGGCTCCACTCCTCACACCGTCTCGAATAAAGAATGGATGCTGGAGACTGACAAAAAATTCCAGGCATGGCCACGCACTGCTGGTCCTCCCGTGGTTATGAACCCCATCAGTCGGCAGAATTTCATCGTGAAGTCCAGTCTTAATGAATGAAAAGGCTCTCTTTTGCTTGTTTTCACTTGCTATAGAATTCTAGGTTTTGTTCATAAACAATTGATTTGGAGGGCTGATCTTATGTTCAGCTTTTGCTGATTGGTTTGCTGTGGGAGTCACTTTCCTCTCATGCTGCCGAGCTCTACATGGAGCAATAAATAGATCATTTTTATTTGTTGAACATGCCTTGTGACAGATTGTTGCAATTTTCCCATTGAGATTTGAATTTGAGAAGTTCTGGTACATCCGCTTACATTTAATTTGTTACAGCCTAGTTATCATTACCATTATTATTTTCTTCGTTGTTTATGTTTAGTATCTGGTAGCAGCAGCATGGCATTGATCTCTATATAGTTCTTGGATCGGTTCTGTATGAATTCTGGTGTTGGGTTGATGATGCTTCTGCTATGTCTTCTAGGCAATTTTCCATTCCGTTTGTACGAAATGAAGAACAATCGATTGAGCTAAATATCCAGTGCATTCATCGTGTTACATTCTCCAATTCTTTGTGATCTCTTTGAAGGGTTATAAACTTTTAATGCTGTTATTGGAAGCAACAAAAAATGCGCTTATATCTTTGTCTCGTTTGTAGACTTTGTTCCCACTATATTGATGTCTGACTTCAATGGAGCAGAATCGTAGGCATTATCATCTAAAAGAAGAGAACATTTTCACCAGCCATCCTCAAAATCTTATAACTTTCGGATTCTACTTCCCATGCACACCTGATTGCACTTTTTCCTTCGTCTAAAACTCTCCCCTTTCAATCCTACCTGTAGAGGTTACAACTTCCATTATCTCCCACAAGTTCTTGATCCAAAACAAGTAGATGGATGATGCAGCAAACGCATGAAAGTCATGTGCAGTATCTTCTCAATTTTGGGTGATCTCCTGCAGCATCTCTACCACCTTCTTCATTTTGGGTCGTTGGGCCGGAGTGGTATCGGTGCAGAGCAATGCTACTCTGAGAGCCGCCAGCATTTCTCTTCTCCAAGCAAACGAAACAGTGCTGAGCTTCGCATCAAGAATCTGCTCAGGAGTTTCTCCTCTGGTAGGTGCATTGTGAACCCACTTCACCAGATCAACGCCTTCGCCAAACCCCTCGTCTACTGGGAGTTGACTAGTCAGGAGCTCAAGCAACACAACCCCATAGCTGTAAACATTACCCGGTGCTGTAACTTGCATTGTGTAAGCATACTCTGTTACACAAATCCAAATAAGCAGTCAGATACATGATGTGCAAATCTAAAATAACAAAGAAAATGAATCTACCTGGAGGAATATATCCAAATGAACCAGCAACAGCACTGATACTTGCTGTCCCTCTAGATGGATCCAGGAGCTTCGATATTTCAACTTCGCCAATGACAGGGTTGAAGTTCAAATCTATAAACACGTTGCCTGAAGAGATGTCGAGGTGGATAATAGCCATACTGTGGAGGAAAGCAAGGCCTTCAGCCACTCCGATAGCAATGGAGAGCCTTGTAGGCCAATCAGGCTTGAGATCTGGTTTCTTTTCAAAGTCATGAAGAAATTGAGCCAGGGTCCCATTTGGGAAATGCTGATGCAGCAAGAGGAATGTATCTTCAAACACCACGAACCCGATTGGCCTAACAAGATTATCATGGCAGAGTCTGCTCAACTTCTCAACCTCTCTGATCATCTTGTTTCGATGGTGGATCAGAGTTTTGTCCATTGATTTCAGGTTTCTAACCGACAGAACCATCCCTGATGGCATGTCTGCTTTGTAGACAGTGCTAAAGGTGCCGACGCTGAGCTTATTGGAATCCTTCATGGTGGATTTGGCGACAGCTTCATAGTCGATAGCTTGGCGGAGGTTTTCAATGAACACATTACCAGCTGCTATCACTGGCTTGTTGCTGATTTCCTCCTCTAAGGCTGCTTCATCTTTGGCAGCTATCTCGAGTTTCTCTCTCATTATGAACAGGAAAACAACAGCAACCAGAGAAGCAAAAACCACCAAACCTGAACCAATAACGGCTAGTGTGATCCTATATGAAACCCTATGGTGGTAAGAATTTCGAGCAGAATCATCCAGACCACCACAAGAAATGCTCAGAGGCTCACCACAGAGCCCTTTGTTCCCAAGAAAGCTCAAATTCAGGCTCTTTTGAAATGGTGTGAAGGAGGGTATAGGGCCATTGAACAGATTATTAGAGAAATTGATCTCAATCAAACTCAGCATCCCTTTTAGTGCTGCAGGAATGCTTCCACTCAGCTGATTGTTCGATATATCTAAAGAAACCAGCTTGTCAAGGTGTCCTAGTTCTGCCGGAAGCTGTCCATGAAGGTGATTGAAGCTCAAATTCAGAGCAATCTGCAAGTTCTTGACATGACCAATCTCAGGTGGGATAGTTCCAGTCAGATAGTTGCTGCCTAATTGCAATTCGAGCAATTTGCCGCAGTTTCCAATCTCATGTGGAATATCTCCTCCAATTGAGTTCTGCCCCAACAGCAAGAACTGCAGTCTTGATGCATTACAGATATCACTCGGTATGGTGCCATTGAATCTATTATTGCTCAAATCAAGCTTGTTCAGATTATTGCCTCTGAGAATTGACATGGGAATATCTCCGAACAGATTGTTCCCTGAAACAATCAATTCCTGCAGATTACTAAGCAAGCCAAACTCTGAAGGAATATTTCCAGTGAATCCATTTGAAGCCAGATTAAGAAGAGTGAGATTCGAGCACCTCGAGAAATCTGCCACAATCTCGCCTGAGAGATTGTTGCTGTCAGCTTCAAAATAGGTAAGGCTACTCACGTTACCAATCTCTCTAGGAATTCCTCCAATCAGCTTGTTATTACCAATTCTAATGCTAGAAAGGCCTCTGCATTGCCCAATCAATGCAGGAATGCTGCCACTCAATCGATTCTGTGTCAGAACCAGAGTTTCAAGCTTCTCCATAGAGAAAATGGATTCAGGAATCGAACCCTCCAACCGGTTAGAATGAAGGTTCAACAGCTGAAGTTCAGCAACAGATCCTAAATTAGAAGGAATAACCCCACTCAACTCGTTCTCGTACGCAGTAAAAACTCGTAAACTGCTTAAATTTCCCACCCAATGAGGTATAGAGCCATTCAATCTATTGGTAAACATCTGCAAATCTTTCAATTTCTCCAATGCCTCAAGCTCATCAGGTATCACTCCCAACAACATATTATTGGATAGATTTAATGCTTTAAGATTCGTAAGTCTACCCAAATCTGGAGGCATCAATCCACCAAAGCTATTAAACGAAAGATCAAGATATTCGAGCTCCTCCAAATTACCAAACACAGGTGGAATGAGCCCATGGAAATTGTTGTGTGAAAGGTCAAGCCATTTGAGTGATTTGAGCTCAGAGATTAGAGAGAGATTACCTTGCAGCCCTTGACTAGAAAGATCAATCCTTACCACAGAGGCATTGTCTAAGCTGCACGAAATCCCGGGCCAAGTGCAAAAATCTGAATTATTTGCATTCCATTCAGATAATCTAAGTTCTTCCCCAATTGCTAACAATGTGGACTTTTCATTTAGCAGCTGCTGAGTAACTACAGGTTGAGTAGTTGAAAGCAACCCGAACACCAAAATACTGAACAAACTCAAGATTTGCATTTTCTTCATGGGGTTGTATGGCAAATCTTTGCTCAAAGATAAAGAGCCTCTACTTGGGTTATAGTTCAGACAACATCAAAACTCGAACCAAGAAAGGCACTGAAGTAGAAAATCCCATATGAGTTATCAACCTTTTAAAAAGTTCTTGAAAATGGAGAAATTTTAAAATAAATCCTCTGACACAAACAAAGCCGAAAAAGAAACAAAACTAGGAAGAGAAAAGGCAACAATTTGCTGGAAAGGAGTAAAACTCGAGTATTGATTGAAAGCAAACATGAAAAGTCACCTTTTGTTCAGAGTGATCAGCACTTGAAAAACAGCAAAGCTTGCAGAAATAGGGGATGCTTATGAAACGGAGATGGGAAGGCGGGCGAGCAGGGCTTGAAACCCACAAGAAAAAGAAAGGGATGATGGTTGCAGTTGGGCAGAAGCAAATGCAGATGACGAGAGAAGAATTGTACGATGTTTTAGGTTATTACTTTCACGGGTCAGGTGATTTGTTCTCTGTCACTGTGCGTGTGAGAGAGAGAGAGGAAAGTGGAGATGCATCATAATTTATAAGTGAAAAGAATCACGAGAAACGAAGAGGCTCCAGTTAATGAACCTCTCTCTCTCTCTCAATCCTATTCTGCTGCACCCTATCTCTCTCTCTCTCACAATCCTATTCTGCTGCACCCTATAATCTATATTCTCTTCTCTAGTCTCATTGTTTTCTATTTTATGTATGTAGATTATTATTCAGAAAAATAATCTATCTAATAGGATGTTAATAATGGAAATTTTCAAATATCATAACCGATTCTGATTGTGAAAGTAAATGGGAAATTGTTAGGAATTAGAATATTTTGATGATGTTAGAAACCATGTCATTAGAATAGAACTGATCTTAAAATGTAATAATGTATATGATTGAATTGTAATAGCTTAGGTTAGTGGAGAGCTGAAGTTGGAAGGTTCAAGACTTAAGATTTTTCAGAAAATCAAGTTCAACTGAACCACAGTTGTGCCAATCTAGCCGTGAAGGGTTCACGACTAACCTCCTCAGCTGTGAAAATTAAAGACTAACAACTGATCCATCAGTTGAAAGAAAAACCAGCTGCAATTCGTTATGAACTGACAGTTGAGCTAAAGATAAGTTGACTCTAGAGCTGACTTCCAAAAAGAGAGTTGATGTTCGAGGAAACTCTCAAATCAAGTCAGAGGTCAAGCTCAATTGTCTCCCAGACAACTGAGACAAAACAGAAATGTTCAGAACTGACTTTCAGAATGTTTCCTAAAAAGGCATTCTAACGCAGTTATTATCTAGCGGACAATAGCCGAAAGCTGACGGACATGTGGATAAAGAACTAACAAAGCCTGACCTATAAATAGAGGAGTCAAAGGAAGAGAGAACAACTGATTCTACTACTAATACTGATACTGAAACCGAAACGATTGAATCAAGCAATCTTAACTCTTTCTCTAAGCTTTATGAGTTATAAACTCGAGACTCACTGGAGAACTTGAAGTTATCCTCAGCTAAGGTTTTCAAGACTCTTTCTTCAGATCTCCATCTAAGAAAGGAAACTGACCATCTTGTCCCACGTTTCTGAAGAGAACGAAAAGCTTCACCCTGCAAATCTAAGAAGCCTAAGAGTGGATCCGGTAAAGCTTCGAAGGACTGCAGTGCCTGCGATCGGAAGTGGTAGTAGCTTCCCATTGGAGAAGATAGTTTGTT
>AYJT01071236.1:0-13365 GCA_001278415.1 Ocimum tenuiflorum
TGGACTTACTCCCTCAACTGTCCAACAACCAGCTCAAAGCCTAGATTTGGCCTTATCTCACAAAGCTGCATATCTAGACACATCTCCACATCTTCAACTACTATTACTCCAGCTCAACCTATCTCATACTCGATGATTATTTTGCAAGCTATGGCTGGAGTACATCAAACTGTCTCATCAAGCCTCCAAACTCTGATGCAGAGCCTCACTCTTCTATTTGATACAGTCAAAAAGGGGAAGAATAGCGGTTGAAGAGAAATCAGGAGGAAAATGAAAAGAAAAAGGCAGCTGAGGAAAAGAAGAAAATGAAGAGGGCTGCCAAGGAAGCAAAGAAGGCAGCCAAGAAGCAAAAGAAAGGAGATACCAGCTGAAGAGTTCTAGTATAGTCAGATTTCATTTTTCATCATTGTACATTGTAGTTCATGTTCTTATCTTTTGATGTACAATGTAACCTGAACTAATATATATAAATCTGACTAACATCACTCTTTGAATGACAATATCTAGTTGTCTCAAAGATCTTAAAAGTTTATATAATTATAACTGTGTATGCACAATTTAAGGGGCATCAGTTTTCAACTACAACAGTTTTCTTTTGCATCCCATGCTTTCTAATGTCTAACAAGTTATTTAACACTTGTATGTTTTTGAGATTACTGAGAAAAGGCACTAGATAAGGGAAGAACATGTCAAGGGGAAGCATGTTTGTAACTTCCTTCACCTCTCCAAGTTGCTCAACCGCACATGGTTTTGACAACATCAAAAATGTGAAAATTGATAGGAATTAGAATATTTTGATGATGTCAGAAACCGTGTCATTATAATAGAACTGATCTTAGAATGTAATAATGTATACGATTGAATTGTAATAGCTTAAGTTGGCGGAGAGCTGAAGCTGGAAAGTTCAAGACTTAAGATTTTTCAGAAGATCAAGTTCAATTGGACCATAGCTGTGCCAACCTAGCTGACTTAACATTCGAGGAAACTCTTCGATCAAGTCAGAGGTCAAGCCCATTTGTCTCCCACACAACTAAGACAAAAGAGGAATGTTCAGAACTGACTTTCGGAATATTTCCTGAAAAGGCATTCCAACAACAGTTTTTATTCAGCGGACAATGGCTGAAGGTTTACGGATCGGTGGATAAAGAACTAACAAAGTCTTCTTGAAGTACAACAACGACTCCGTTTTCAGATGACGGACTTGACCGGTCGTCCCATGCCTTCCAACGGCTACTATTCAGGTGTGGCCTATAAATAGAGGAGTCAAAGGAAGAGAGAACAACTGATTCTACTATTGATACTGATACTGAAACTGAAATGATTGAATTAAGCAATCTGGAACTCTCTCTTTGATCTTTCCAAATTCTAAACCTGAGACTCACTGGAGAACCTGAAGTTGTCCTCAGCTAAGGTTTTCGAGACCCTTTTTTCAGATCTCCATCTAAGAATGGAAACCAACCATCTCATCCCACATTCCTGAAGAGAACATAAACCTTCACCCTGCAGATCTAAGAAGCCTATGAGTGGATCCAGTAAAGCTTTGAAATATTGCAGTGCCCGCGACTGGAAGATGTAGTAGCTTCCTGTTGGAGAAGATAGTATGTTTGTAACACGTGTTAACTCACCGTGTACTAACAACAATGGTGGATTCCCTTCGTGGAGAAGGAAGAGAGAACGTAGGATTTTAAGATTCGAATTGTTAGAAATATTTATATTTTGATTGATGTCAAAAACCATTAGTGCAACATTAATGTAGAACTAATCTTAGATTGTAATTTGTATAGGATTGAACTTGTAATAGCTTAAGTTCGCGGATAACTCGAACTGGAAGACTTCAAGACCTAACGTTTATGAAGATCAAGTTCTAAGTGTAGTCCACAGTTGTGTTCACACAGCTATTCGAAACCATAACTGATCCCTTCAGCTGTGAGTATAAAGTCCATAACTGATCCAACAGTTGTGATAAACACAACTTACTGTTCAATCATGAACTAACTAGCTGAGAAAGAGATAGACAAGAAGACTCCAAAGCTGACAACCAAATCAGCTAACTATCACTTTGGAGAAAAAGATCGATAAAACTACATCACTAATTAGTCAACCTTAAAGCCCAATTGTCTCTAGTGCAACTGAGATTCAAAAGAGGAATATCAGAAGTGACAAGAAATGCAGCAGAGCTGACCTACCAAAATGTACCTTAAAAAGGTTGTCAGTCCCCAGTTATTATCCAGCGAATAACAACCTCAGTCGATTACCTCTGGATAAAGAACTGATAAAGCCTGCCACAAGTACATCAACGTCATTATTTTTAGACGCAATTTTTAGGGATTTGTCCGTTGTGAGACAACGGATACTTCTCAAATCCATCACCTATAAATAGAGGAGTCGAAGCAATGAGAAGAAGTTATTGATACTAAGCCATTTGAAATTATCTACATTATCAAGCAACCTGCTGCTCTCTCTCTAAAGCTTTCCTGCTTTCTGAGTATCCTTACTTGAGACTCATCGAAGATCCGAAAGTTATTTACAGTAGAGGATTCTGAGATAGTTCCCAGATTTCTTTCTTTGGGGCGCTCATACGTACTAGCTGAATTGAATGCAAAGATCTTGGCACGCATGCCAAGGGATGATTGGATAATAAAGGTCACAGCTTGAAGGAATGTGACCTTTCGAAAATGCCAGCAAATGATGTGTTTGCCTCCTTACGAGCACATGAGTTCGATTTGGCTCGAATGAACGAGCATGAGGCAAAGAAGATTACCCAGCAGTCATCAAAACTGGAGGATGGTGCTTTGTTTGTCAGAAAGAAATTCTCACCCAGAAAGCAGTCAAAGCCGAAGTATACAACTTTTATAGTTGTGCCAGTCGAGAAGCTATCTACCTCGAATGCGAAAACCTCAGATAGCACTGTCTAAGAAATGAAAGAGCAGATGAGAGTGCTCACAAAGAAGCTTTAGAAAGTCAAGTTGAAGATTTCAAAGGCAACAACAACAGACATGCTTTCAATTTAACTCTCCTAACCATCTGAAATTTGACTACCCGCAGATTGGAGAGGAAGCAAGAGCGAAGCTAAAGAAGAGCTTCCAAAGAAAGGTCTCAAAAGCTTGTGCCGAGGCCATGCTGACAAGGACTGAGATGCCCAACATCACATGTGATGATGAAGTCCTTGAGTCAGATGCCAACAATAGCTCCGATGATGAGGAGCAACTCGTAGCCTTCATGGCTGACATTCAGGAAGAAGACAATGGCTGACATGAGGTAACTGAATCTTCCTTATCTTTGCATGTGCCTGAGCACAAAATCGAGGACTTGGAGTCATGTCATTCTTACTCCAAGGACCTGACATTAGAATCTGTTTTAAAAGATTTTAAATAGATGTGTATGCTACAAAGCAAAAATTACGCATGAAAATGCTTCTTTAAAGGAGCAAATTTTAAAATTGACAGCTGAGCTGGAAAATGCTCAGTCACTAAAAGATGTCATTGAAAAACTTAGGGCGGGAAAGTCAGCTCTCACAGCCGGAAACCCTAAAGACCAAAAACCTCGAGCAAGATAAAATACTTTTATCTTTTAATAAAAGCTCAAGAGATTTAGAGCATTTAATCAACATTCAAAAATCGTGCATTGAAAAAGGTGGGTTAGGTTATGACCCCATCAGCTTTGAATGACAAAAATACTTTATGCATGAACAAAGGTAAGGAAAAAATAGTATTTCTCCTAACAAAAACACACACTAGCCAGCCATCTAGGCCAGCTGCAGCTCCCAAAGCTGCACAGCTGAAAAAAGGACAGCTGATTGTAAAGCCAGCTGCCCTCCCAAAAGTTGTAAAGCCAAGGGAAACACAGCTGCCTAAGGCACCAACTTCTACTTACCCCAACTGTGCGAAAGCAAGTTCGAGATGCCCCAATGCTGCTAAGTAAGACTGGAGACCCTTAACCAGTCGGCACCCGCAAAGGACGAGACTCAGTTATGTTGAGTACAATCGACAACTTGAGAGAAACAACCGTCAAGGGCTGGGATATCAATCCAAGAAGCCGAAGACAGTTGTCCGAAGGTCAGGAGCTCAAGGTTATGTTAAGAAGCTAGTTCCATCTAGGAACCAAGCTTTTAAATATGACTTTCATACACAAGCACAGTTTAACAAAAAGCGTCATGATTGTGTGTATTATAACTTAAGGATGAACAAGATGGTAGTGCAACAAGCTGCCCAAAAGGTCAATAGTCTTAAAATAAAACAAGTATAGATCCCCAAAGGGTTCATCAACTTGTTGACCCCTCAGGACCCAAAGTAAGATGAGTACCTTCATCATCCTCTCTGTGACTGCAAGTCATAGAAGAAGAGAGCCAGCCGCGAAGAAAAGAAGCTAAGTTGTGGATCTTGGATAGCAGCTGCTGAGGTCATATGACTGGGATCAAGGATATCATGTCGGACATCAAACCAATCAATGGACTATCAGTCATATTTGGGGACAACTCCAGAGGAAAGATCGTCGCAACTGGGACAGTAAAGATCAATTGAGTAACCTCAATGGTGTCTCACTCATGGAAAACCTTAAGCACAACCTAGTTAGCAATAAACAATTTGGAGAGCATGGATACAAGATGGTATTTGCCAAGAACGAGTGTCTGATCAAGAATCGTATCCCCAATGAAATCATCCTCCTCAGCATCAGAAAAGGAGTACTTTACATCGTTAACTGGAACAACGGGAGTCCCAGCTCTCGTCTGGTTTTTAGAAGTTCGACAGAGACCAACTGGCTTTGGCACAAGAGGCTTAATCACCTCAACTTCAAGACCATCAATTATCTTATAAAGCATAATTTGGTCAAAGGGCTTCCAGCTGAGGTTATGAAGAAGGAAGGAGTTTGTGGTGCTTGTCAGCTAGGATAGCAGACAAAGGCTTCATTCAATGTGAAGGTTGTCGAACATAGCACATCCCGAGTTCTGGAGTTTCTTCACATGGACTTGTTTGGGCCAGTTACTCCCCAGTCAGTTGGGGAGAAGAGCTTAACCATGGTGGTGATTGACAACCTCTCAAGATATACCTGGGTGGAGTTTCTATGGAGCAAAGCTGAGGTGAAGATGGTGCTGCCGGAGCTAATCCTGAAGGTTCAGAACGAGAAGAGTTGCAAAGTCGATCAGATCAGACAATGGGACATAATTCTGCAATGGACCAGTTATGGACTTTTGCGCGAAACATGGGATCAGTCATGAGCATTCAGCTCCGAGGATGCCGTAGCAGAATGAACTTTCAGAGGAAAGAGACAGAACTTTGAAGGAAGCTGCGAAGTCTATGTTATCTGAGGCTAAGATTGAACAAAGCTACTGGACTGAAGCCATCAGCACAAATTGCTACACTCAGAATCACAGCTCCATCAACCTACAACTCAACAAAACACCCTATGAGGTGTATAATGTTCGTAAGTCTTCTCTGACTCATCTACGTGCATTTGGATATCCATAATATATTTACAACAATCGGAAGTCAAGTTAAATACATTTTCACCTAAAGCTGATGAGGGTGTGTTCCAGGGATATGGATATCCCTCTTACAAAGCAATTAAGGTATTTAATAAGACAACCCTCTTTGTGGAAATAACATGCAATATTATTTTTTATGAGTCTGCTCTAGTGCTCAGGAACATTGTAGAGCTGACCTTGGGCTGCCCAGAAGCTGATGAAGTTGAAGTTCAGTTAAGAAACACCCGTGGTGTGCAACTAATTGAACCAGCTAGGCATACTTCTAGGACCACAACTCACGACTCAGCTTCCTCAACCGGAGTCCAAACGGCTAAGAAAGTCTGTGATGTAGAAGTTCTCGCTGAGACCTTAAAACAAGCAAACATTCAAAATCAAACTAAAGGTGCAACTGAAGTAGGGGGGGACCATAATTCATGTTGGAGGCCAAGCTATAGACAACATTGTAGCATTTAACTCAGTTCCAGTTCAACCTAGCCTAGCTGAAGAACCAGCTAGATCATCAACTGAGATAGAAAATACCACTAGAACCCTAGTTCTTCGAGGAAGAACTGAGATGGAGACAACTACTGGAACCCCAGCTCTAGGCAAGAGAGTTATGGCAGAGGAAATCACTGGAATCCCAGTTCTTGAAGGAAGAACTGTGACGGAGAAGTTCATTTCATACGACAACTTGGTGGATGTTCCAATTGCAGCTGATACTCCTGTCCCTGTTGCTCAACTTCATCCATCCGATGCCCAGCTTATTCCAGTTGGAGTGATCTAACCACCTCGTTGGCTCAGAGATCATCCAGCTAAAGCTATATTAGATGACACAGCTGATCCAGTGCGCACAAGATCATAGGAAGCATTCTTGACGTGCTTTGTTTCTCATATAGAGCCTTCCAAGATAGAGTAAGCCCTATTCTCCTCTGACTGGATCACATCTATGCAAGAGGAGCTAGCTGAGTTCATTAAGAATAATGTTTGATACATGGTGGATCGTCCAACCCATCAACTAGTAATCGGTACCAAGTGAGTCTTCAAGAACAAATGAAATGAAAATGGGATAGTAACCCGCAATAAAGCTCGATTGGTAGCAAAAGGGATATGTGCAGTGCGAAGGAATATATTATGAAGAGTCCTTTGCCCCAGTTCCTAGCTTATGCAGCTCACCACAACTTCATCGTTTATTAAATGGATGTCAAGAGTGCTTTTCACATTGGAGAGCTATCCAAAAAAGTCTATGTGGAACAACCACCTGGGTTTGTAAAAGGTGACAATGTGTACATTCTACGGAAAGCCTTGTACGGTTTAAAGCAAGCTCCCAAAGCTTGGTATGAGACCCTGTCTTAGTTCTTGTTGAAAAATGGATTTCAAAAAGGAAAGATCGTTAGAACTCTCTTCCACATTGAAGATGAAGGGAACATGCTTTCCGTCCAGATCTATTTTGATAATATCATCTGCGGATCCAAAAATCCAGCTTTGTGTGAGAAGTTTGCCTAGCTGATACAAGGTAACTTCCATATGAGCATGATGGGAAGGTTTTCATACTTCCCAGGGCTGCAAGTCAAGCAGATGCCTAAGGGTATATTCATCAATCAACTAAAATACACCCGCGAGTTGATCAAAATGTTCTATCCTAGACAGACTAAGACCCTTAGAATCCCAATGAGCACTGAGTGCCCGGCTGACACTCGATGAAGATGGAGAACTAGTGAATCCTACATCTTACAGAGGAATTATAGGATCCCTGTTGTACATGATTGCCAGCCGTCCAAATATCAGCTATGCAGTTTTGAGTGTGTGTGAGATTTTAACCCAAATTCGAAGAAATCACACATGGATGCAGCCGTAAGGATTGTCTGATATTTGAAGAAAACGGAGACCCTTGGTATTTAGTATCCAAGGGATGACAAGTTAGATTTGAAAGGCTACTTAGATTTCAATTATGGAGGGGTGCAGAATCGATGGGAAGAGTATCAGTGGAACTTGCCAGTTCCTTGGTTTAACAAGAAGCAATACTCAGTTGCCACTTCCACGATACGAAGCATCTGCTCGACTACGAAGTGTCTACTCAACCTGTTCTAATATTCTGCGATAACAACAGTGTCATAGTTATTACGCAGAATCTAGTTCACCATTTGAGGACAAAGCATATCGACAACCGACATTACTTCATCCGAGATCATGTTGAGAAGAAAGATGTCTCCATTGCATATGTGAAGACTGGGGATTAACTTGCTGATATCATCACAAAGCCTCTTCAGGAGACCAGATTCAAGGATTTGTGTACCCAACTAGGGTTGTTAGAGCTGGATATGGTAGCTGAAGAAGAGTAAATTTGTATCGAAGTATAGGAACAGCTGAGCCGAAGCTCTCAACTGTCAGCTATATTGTCTATAACTGGAGGGTAACTGAGTCCAAGCTCTCGATTATCATATAATGTTTTAAGGACAAGTCCGCATCAGTCAGCTGATTCCAAGCCCTCAGCTACGAACTAAGTACTGACCGAGGATACTATTAGATATTAGGATGATCACTCTGAGTGGGATGCTTAATAATTAATTAGTTGTCAATTACTTAGTGGAATGAATGTTGAGTCCAAGCTCTCAGCTGTGTGTAAAATTTTGATGGTTTTATTAAGTCAGATCTAGAGAAACTGAGTCCAAGCTCTTAGTCATTAAGGTCATTAATTCAGGGGGAATATATGTCGAAGAGCATTAATGTCTTCTGAACCTATGTTATTAATTTAAAAATCCGAATGCCATTAATGCACATTAAATATGACTATGACAGTTGAAGAGGAGATCCAGTAGGAAGCTGCCACGTAAAAAGTGGCTGACACGATAGGACGTGCCCAGAACCGCCTTCTCGCATAACCTCAGCTAGTCAACCTTGTCTGTTCAATGCTCCTCTATAGTTTGAATCTCAGCCGTTGATGGATTCAAACCTTGCTATAAAAGGAACGTCATCATGCATGATCATATTTTTCGATCATCTGCATTCCTAACCTTCCTTTTACAGAAATTCCTAAATCACCATTAAAACCCTACTTTGAAGCCTTGAAACCTTCAAATCTTCTTCAATGGCTTTCATCGCACCTGACCATCAGCTGTAAATATTCCCGAAGCTATTTCCATTGCCACTCTAGCCTCCATTTCTAAATCAGGCGCTAGAGAGCTCACGAATGCCGAGAAGAGACAGATGCAGATCGAGAAAAATAAGATTCTCAATCTGCCTCTGCTCTAGAAGCAGTATGCCGACTACCTAGAGCATATTGAGCAACTGGAAAGGAATCTTCAGAAGTTTGGGGCTTTGCAGTTCGTGACTTCTACCCCATGCCGTTTTTATCCTGACCTTGTAGCAGAGTTTACAAGAGAGTTGTCATTTAAGAGGACTCTCAGGCCTTTGTTACGAAGGTCTATGGAACCAAACTCACTATCTCTCCAGTGTTCTTTGCCCAACAATTTGGGCTATCTCTGGAAGGTGTCTACATTCCTACCTAACTGGCTGACTATACAAAGCCAGAGAAAACACATTGGAACCACTAGAAGGACCTCTCCAAGAAGGGCCAGATGCAGTTCAAGCTGCTAACTTCGAAGGGTTCCTTGAAGTCCATCTACCAGATCTTGCTGGATGTTGTGAATAAAGGGATCGTGTGCAATCTCGGGACGAAGTCGGAGTTGTCCAGCAAGAAGTAAAAATCTATGATGGTTATAGATGATAGCAAGAAAGCAAATTGTGCTGACTTCATCTACAACAAGATGATTGAGAACGTCAGTCGAAACCACACCATCCGGACCGCACATATTTTCGAGAAACAGTTTCATTTTGGGCTTTCCATCAGCCACATCCTTGAGGTTGTGATGCCGGCAGTGGGCCCCAGAGAAGAATTAGGGATGTTTGACTTCATCCCCCCATCGGCCAAGAAAAAGCTCGGTTGATACTACAAAATAAAAAGACCGCAGAAGCCAGCTGTGCAAACAACTTCTGATGCTTAGTACAACCACCCTCCCAACAATGATGCAGGCCAGATGACGGCCACAGTGGCTGAATCGGAAACCAGCTCCCAGAGAAGGGAAGCTGAGTCAGCTGCAAGGAAGGCAGTTGAAGATGCAACATTCAAGAAGCTAGAGGAAGTGCTCTAGGGAGAGAGGAGAGTGAGTGGTAAGGGTGCATCTAACCCTGCCAAAAAGAAGTCCTTGGTAACATTGGCTACCAAAGCTGCAAAGAAAGCGAAGAAACCAGTCGCTAGAAACCGACTGCCAAGAAAATCATTTTTCAGGATAACCCCAAGGAACCAAGGGGGTTGTCATCCAAGAGTCAGCTGCCCGCAAGCTAGTTCACCAGACCATATCATCCAACAGCAGCTCTGATTCTTCTCTAGATCGACTGCTTCAAGGTCCTTTCACTACACTGGTCAGACAGGACAGACCCATTGTCCCAATGACAGTCCCCACCATCCATGGGACTCGAGGGACAATCCATTCAAGGCTGAGACTTGCACTGAGGCACAAGTCATCATATTGACCACTAGCCCACCAAATTCTACCTTCAATTGCGAGAGGATCGTTGGCTGGTGCCGCCCCCTCCGCACATCCTCCACAATCAATGCTGACATCATCAAGTGGAGCAAAGATGCAGAGAATATGATAAAAGGGAGCTCTCGCTCCCGACTGGAGTCTGTAATTAAAGAGTTGGATGGAGATGAGCATCCCCTTGTCCAACTGACCTTGCATGAAGCCATTCGGGCCACAAGGTACTTCTACTGGCGCTACTCAGTAGACTGCGAGGAAATGATGGTCCTCCTTGCAAGAATGGGGCTCACATTCTGGAGGAATGAAGAGCTGTGGGTGCGAAGCTGGATTGGTCGTGATCAGAACAGGGCACCGAAGAAGAGGGAACTACATGAGCGTATCAATGCTATCATCTCCCACCATTTGACAACTAGCTCAGAAGATCTACCACCTACACAGCAAGCTGGAATTGGCACTAGCTCTGTTCAAGGATTTCAGATCCAATCATCCATCTCCAGCCCAGCTAGGACCAACCCAGTCCACGAACAGACCGAGACTCAACTCCCGTCCACTCCGGAAGACCCACCTGATCTCCAACGTCATACCTTCTCTCAACACTTTGGAAAAGCTTCTGAGGAAAACCAAGCAGCTGATGCTGAGAAACCTACCAAGTCCCCCATTTAGGAGGAACAACGTGATGGAGCTGAGACCAGCTGCTTCGATGAGGCATCACAACACGACAAGGAAGATGATATCGAGATGCCTCCGGTAAGCCCAGTCTAAGCAACTTAGCAAGATATCCATCCTCCTCTGAACCAGAAATTGCTCAGGAGACCCATTCAGGCCTCCCAGATGAGGGAGAATGATTGAAGATTGAAAAAGCACCCCCAGCTGGTCCCTCATCCCCAGTTGCTGACTTGCCCAGGGACCCATCCTCAACTGTTTCTTCCTTCCAGCCCCAGTCAACCTCTGCTCCTGCTATAACTACTCCTCATAAGGAGGTTATCATTCCTACATGGCTGACTGCAGCTCAGCTTCTACAGCAAGTCTCCGCAGCATATGTTCGAGAACAGGACTGACATGCAGATGGTCTTCTTTCCTGGACTTGCTCCCACCTCTGTCCAACAGCCGGCTCCTAGTCTTGACCTAGCACTATCTCATGAAGCTGGTTTTTGAGGATACATCTCTATTTCCTCAGCTGCTCCTACACAATCAGCCCCGAACTCCATGCTCCTTTTTCAGGCAATGGCTGCCGTGTAGCAATGTATGTCTTCAAGCCTTCAAGTCATCAGCGCCATTTCTGATTCTATCAAAAAAGGGGAAGAATGGTAGTTGCAGAAAGATAAGGAAGAATATGAGAAGCTGAAGGTAGCTGAAGAGAAAAGAAAAAGGAAGAGAGCTGCCAAAGCAGCTGAGAAGGCAGCAAAAAGACAGAATGAAGGGGACGCAGCTGAAGGATAGTATAGTCAGTTTATCCTTTTTACATTGTACTCTCTATTTCTCATCTCTATCTCTTGAATGTACAATGTAAACTGATCTGAAATATATAAAACTAACTATGACCATTCTTTGAATAACAATATCTAGTTGTCTCAAAGAACTTCAATGTTATATACAACTGCAACTGGTATGCACATATAAGTTTTTCTTACATTTCAATTCATTTAAAAAATTTTCAAAAAGGTAATTAATAACTGTATTTTTTTTTTTTGTGGGAATGTTAAGAAAAGAAACTAGATAGGGAAGAACATGTTAAGAGGGAAGCCAATTGAAACTCCCTTCACTTCTTCCAGCCACATATGGTTTTAACATCATCAAAAATGGGGAAATTGTTAGAAATATTTGTATTTTGATCGATGTCAAACACCACTAGTGCAGCATTAGTGTAGAACTGATATTAAATTGTAATCTATTTAGGATTGAGTTTGTAATAGTTTAGCTTCGTGGAGAGCTGGAGCAGGTAGATTTCAAAACCTAAAGTTTATGAAGATCAAGTTCTAAGTGCAGTCCACAACTGTGTTCACATAGCTATGAGAAACCATAACTGATCCCTTCAGCTGTGAGTATAAAGTCCACAACTAATCCAACAATTGTGATAAATACAGCTGACAGTTCAAATCATGAACTAACCAGCTGAGAAAAAGAGAGACAAGAAGACTCCAAAGCTGACAACCAGATTAGCTAACTATCACTTCGAAGAAAAGATCGATAGAACTAAGTCAGTTCTCAGTCAACCTTAAAGCTTAGTTGTCTTTAGTGCAATTGAGATTCAAAAGAGGAATGTTAGAAGTGACGAGACATGCAGCATAACTGACCTACCAAAACGTACCTTAAAAAGGTAGTCAGTCCCCGGTTATTATCCAGCGAGTAATACCCTCAGCCAATTATTCTTCGATAAAGAACTGATAAAGCCTGCCACAAGTACATTAATGATACTATTTTCAGATGCCGATTTTCAGGGATTTGTCTATTGTGAGACAATGGATACTATTCAAATCCCTCACCTACAAATGGGGGAGTCGAAGAAAGGAGAAGAAGTTACTAATACTAAGCCATCTGAAATTATCTACATTATCAAACAACATGTTCTCTCTCTCTAAAGCATTCCTGCTTTCAGAGTATCCTTACTCGCAACTCACCGGAGATCCGAAAGTTGTTTGCACTCGAGGATTCCGAGATAGTTCCCAGATTCCTTTATGAAAGCAACACTCATCAACCGATCCAAGTTCTTGAAGAGAACTCAAAACTTCACTTGCCGATCAAAGAAGCCTATGAAGTGAATTCCGGTAAAGCTTCAAAGATCAGTTGTGCTTGTGATCGAAAATAGTGGAAGCTTTTCGTTTCAGAAGAATCTAAGTTGTAACCTTTTTTCAAACACCGTGGATAATAAAGATTAGTGGATTCCCTTCTTGTGAAGGAAGAGAGTACGTAGGAATTTTCATATCCGAACCTTTATATCCTGTGTCATTTATAGCTCTCATTTTAATGTTTGTCCAAATGTTTAAATCCTAGTTATCATATAGTAGCTGGAGTATAACTGCAAATAGTCTTAAAACCTACTCGATAACAAATACATTTAGTAGACCCAGCTGACTGGGTCAACAAGTCAGCTGAGATAAAATTCGGGTTCATTAATTCCGCAAGTGTATTTTAGAAGCAACTATCTCTGTCTTGGGACCAACACGAACCTCCATAAATATCATGTCTTATTTAATACTTTCAATTATTTATTTTATTCTAGGTGTTGATTTGAAACCCAACTACCGATAGTAGCTGGAGTCTAGATCACATAATGCGGGAGCAGGAGCGAGAGCGCAAAACCGACAAATATAAAAATCCTTCAAAACATAGAGTGTTTTAAAAGCGTCATAATAATAATAATAATAA
>AYJT01071239.1:0-11213 GCA_001278415.1 Ocimum tenuiflorum
CTGAAAACTATATTTATATATGCATTAAAATACTTACGGAGGCTAATAATAGAAAATTTGATCTGCCATAGTTGTATGTTGAAAAACTACACGTCATTGGAGTAAAAACTACACGCCATTGAAAAACTACTCATTCCATTTGGTTATTTATTACGGTTGTTAGTTCTTGAAGCATACTAATTACGTTGGGAGTCAAAATTTTAATATGTCAGTAATTAATGAATGACCGAATCCAATTAACATAAAAATTTTATGATAATATTCAAAAAATAAAATATATTATCAATTAGTCTTTATACAAACCACGTTGGCTGTGAAATTATAGTTGAAAAGGATTGAGTCAATTATTTATAATTTTTACCCAAAATTGTTATTTAGCTTCTTTAATATTAATTTTGATTTTATGCTAAATAACGATTAAATTGTTTTGATTAAATAAGGATTAAATATTAATTTTAATTTTATGCTAAATAATGACTAAATAATGATTAAACTGCACTCTAACCAAATCACAAATTGTTTTTAAAATCGCTCACATGCGCTCCAAGATTTTATTGTACTATTTTTCAATTTTTAATTTTTTACAATTTCTTTTGTATACTTTCAAAAATAATCTTTACTTATCTACAAAATTAGAAATCAAATAAAAATTATTAGATTCAAAAATAATAGTAGATCCCGCGCATCATGCGGGGTGAAACACTAGTATACTAATAAGGTTGTAATAAAAATTTTATATCCATGAGGCTTATAATAACTTCACAATTTTATTTAATGTGTGGGTATCATATCCATCAAATAACATCATTTTAGGGGATTACTATGTATAAACAATATTATGATATTTCGATACTTTTTCTTTCTTTACGGCGTTCTTTAAATGTCAATTTTAACTTTATCATAACAAATAATACATCAACAATGAAGTTGCTTGATGAAATATTTCATAGTAGAAATTTGAATTTATATACTTAAAGCTTTGAAAAGAAATCTTTATACGCACCATTCAGAACCACAAGAAGTCAAGAATAAGAGCATTGTGTTATAATAATTATGCTAGCATATTTTGTTGCTAATATTGTTGAAAACGGAAAGCAGATACATGTACATTGGTAAATGGTAATATCAAATTATCTTGAAAAATAATGGTGTTTTTTTAAAACCATAATGACTAATTAGTGTATGGATTTATTTTCATCTTTTTTAGGCTAATAATTATTAAGTGATAAGATATGTTTATTTTATCGATGCCAATATATATGATCATGACATCATAATAGAAGATCAAATATCCAATTAATTTTAATTAGATATTCCATATTTAGGATTACGTCCTAGATGGTATAAAAGATAAAAGTATCATTATTGGAACCCTAGGATTCCATGTTTGGGCTATTCTAGTATTTTATAGTATGTTCTGCATCACATGCCTCTTTATCAATGCAGCTTATTTAATTATCCAAGACATCTTATGTTTTATAAATTGCTGTTCATGTTCAATTTGTATTCAAACAATGTTCGAGTATCTCTATTTTTCAAGTAAATAATTGGTTTGAAAATATAGTTAACAACATAGTAGTCCTAATCCTATTATATGCGCCGGTATGGTTTACATGGTAGAATGGTAAAATTCATAATTAAAGAAAGAAAAAGGTATGAAAACTTAAAACGATTATTATATTGAGATATTTTGTGAACATCAATGAATAAAAATTACTGATAAAATAAAATGATGCACTTTATCACATTGTACAACATTTGGCGAACAACTTTTGGGAGGTTAGATTGTCGAAAGACTTCTGTAATGAAATAATAATGGCTCCTACTTATTGTCGTTCTTGAAGTTTTCGTACTTTGCTTTGTAAAGTGTAACCCACATTCTGCCCATTAATAATTTACAATTTCACTTGGTGGTAAATAGCTAGTCTGCTGCATTCGACGTTGTGGGATGACGAGTCTAATAATATAAATAGGTAGTTATTGAAAAATGAAAATAGTTATGATAATATTCATCACTAATTAAGAAAAGTATGAATTAAGATCAATACTATTTGTTAAGATTGATTGAAGTTCGCAGAGAAAAAAATAGAGTTTCGCATGTTTATTATAAAGTATGTCCGACAAAGTTTGAGAGAGAAAATGCATCATCCAAAAAAATAATAAAATAAAATTAAAATTTAATGATAATTTTGGGTGGCGAATCCAACGGCAGAGCTGATATTAAGAGAGAAGATGGGAATATGTATGAATGGAGTAATAGCATCCTAGGCCAATAATCCATTTTCAGGACGCTTGTAAATCGAGATGTATGACGACTGTAGAGATAAATATATGTAAATATCGTTTATCCGAAGCTATTCCAGTTAAAATTTTAGAATATCTTGTTACTAAGATTATAAATCATCATCAGCATATGCACAAATATTTAAATATATCTAAAACCAGATATTTTAGTGAAATATAAAAATAAGCAATGCTTCTTTTCTTTTTGGTATAAATGATTGTGTTTTTCTTTTCTTAGTTCTACCACATCATATAGCTTTATTACGGAGCTTTGGCATAATTATAAGTTTAGGTAGTGATTAAGAAGTGATGAAAGAGTAATTTATGCCAGTATTTGAAAGTAGTTGCAAAACCCATGATGATACCCATCACTTTTGATTGCCACAATTAAAAAGAAAAAAACAAAGGATCTGTCGCTTTTCAAAGTTTTTATTCTACTAGGTAAAAGGTTCTTGTTTTTTTTTTCCTTTTATTGAGAACCGAATGGGTTATTGTAGTTTATGATAATCTGAAAATTAGTATTTACAGTTGTTTGGTTAGCCGTTTTAATTCAAAATATTTTGTGAATGTATTGGATTCAATCTGATTTTATCATGGAAAAAAGAATAAACGAATTCATTTTTGCATGATCGGCCACTCTTACAAATGTGTTTCGTGCAGCTATTTATTTAATTTTAAATAAATTATTGAGCATAAATGTCAAACTTTTTTTTTCAAATATGAGACGATAATATTATAGAACATATTAATATATATGCAATATGGTATACAATACATGCTTAGATCTTATCCTTTTTACCTATTATTCCTTATATTATTATGTTTCTTCTATCATATCACATAGAGATATCTTCTTTAATGAGGGCTATGATCCATGGTGCTTCATACATAATTTGAAGAAGCATGGACTATAAGACAACAATTCAAGAAGCACGATATACAAACATATTATTGTTTTAAGGATTAATTACAAATTTTAAATAACTTTTTACTATTGTAATTATAACATACTTGTGTAAATATTTATTTATTGTGAACATTATTTATTATTTATTTTTAATAGAATTTATATCATATATATATTATGTAAATCTTGTAAATTCATTAGGCACAGTCATTCAATGAAAAAAGGCTATGTCTTCTTATCCATTCTCTTCTATGCATTTATGCACATTTCTTCTTCTTCTTTACTGTTTTATTACACAATTTTGAATCAACAATCTATCTAAAAAGCAATATACTATGACAAGGAAGGGTTGTATTTTCACTATACTATTAAAATATTGACAATTATCAAGAATTTTGTAATTATAGCAAAATTCACAATCCATATATTATTATTGTTTACAGGTCTTTAATTCCATTTTTCTATTTTC
Organism: Ocimum tenuiflorum; assembly: GCA_001278415.1. Classification (NCBI taxonomy): domain Eukaryota; kingdom Viridiplantae; phylum Streptophyta; class Magnoliopsida; order Lamiales; family Lamiaceae; genus Ocimum; species Ocimum tenuiflorum. The sequence continues at coordinate 3,660 of AYJT01071239.1, forward strand.
ATTTTGCTGATATGTAATGAACTGTAAAAAGTAAAAATATTTGAAATTTTTGTATTAATTTTTATGGGTATTTTTCTCATTATTTTTAACGATAAACTGGAACCGTCTCCAATTAAACAATTTATCATTAGAGAAAGCAAAAACTTAATGAAATAAAAAGAAGCATAAAATTAAATAAAGAATTTTTTTGTTACATTTCTACCTTTACACGTAATTTTATATTAGTAAACAAAAATAAAAATCCACGTTAATACACGCATTAATTTATAATTAATAAATGAAACACCATTAAAAATATTATTGAACTATAAACTCGTTATTGGAATATACTCTTTTTCCAAAATTTGTTTTAACAAGTTCACAAATTAATCAAACAACGACCTTGTCATGGAAAAAATAATCATTATAATGAATCATTTAATTGGGATCTATTTTCAATTTATAATTGAATAATGAAAATAATGAAATAAAAAGATTCATAAAATAAAATAAAGGATTTTTTTAGGATTTCGTACACGTTATTATAGATTGGTAAAGAAAAATTAAAAAATGAAACAAAAAGTCACATTAAAATAATCATAAATGATTCGCACAATTCAATGTATTATATTGCAGATATTTTATAAAGTGTGTTATAATCGTCAATATTTAAAAAAGCATGTTATAATTATAAAATCTATAAGAAGTACTTTTTTATAGAAATCTATAAGAAGTTTTAAATTTTGCAATTAACCCGTGTATTAAGCATAAATTGCCAATAAAATTGGAATACATATAATCACATACAAATTCAGGTACCAATCGATCAAAAAAGAAAAGAAAAGGAAAATTTGTTTGTGTGGTTTGCGAGCAAGGTCAGGTGAGGTCATGTGGAAGGGAAAGGGGTAATGATGGGCTTGTGGTGGCCCTATAATAAAAAATTAAATAAAATGTAATTTTTAATTTGCGTAGTGATTGAGATCCTTTATTTATTCAACATGCATCATATCATGCCTATCACCTAATGTCTCTTTTCCTCAAGGCATTCTACATAATCTGTATTCCACCAATATGCAATGCATAAATAATATCACATACTTCCAATTTACTATCTAATACACTCCATTATCATGTAATAATCTGGCAATCACAAGTGGATTTATATAAATTGAAAATGTATCATATTATACAAGCAACCGACTCTGCTGAATTTTGTAAATCTATAATTTTCATCCATTTATTTATTTCTTATTTTATTCTAAAAATTTCCAGCTTTTATTTATTAAGAATTCTGTGTAAAATTTGAAGTGTTAAGACATGATTTATGCGAAAAGTATCTTTTTCAGAGGTTGAAGGCGAAGCCCAACAATTTAATTCTGAACTATAATATGGGCCTAAAATCGATATTCTGGTTTAGTGGTCAGATATCTCGTTGAGGAGATATTATGGTTTAATCCCCACAACTTTATCTGTAGTCAAGTTTTTATTTCTTTCTCTCTTAAATTACTAAAAGTCATAATAATCATCCCTAGACACAGGGCATTCTAATTCGGACCTTCACGCTATTATCGAACAAAATCAAATTCCATTAATTTTACGCATTCCCAGCTAACATATTAAATTTATTTTTAAACCAAAAATATACCCAATTAGGTGGGAAATATTCAAAACGGTGGAGGATCATCGTTACATATTGGTATAACACGGGGGGTGTTTTTTCTTTATTCTTCACTTTATGATCACTATTTTTAAGCTTAATAGATATGATTGGATTGCGTAATATTTTTCTAATCATTGGTAGTATCAATTATATTCTAAAACATATTGTTTAGCTTAATGCGATCTAATAAAGTCACATTAATAATTATAAATTAAACTTTAATATAAAATTAGAATTAAAAATAATTGTGAATTAAAAAATAATAAAAACACTGAAGATAACACACTAAAGTTGAAATATGCATTTGCAATGTGTGATTTGATTGATGCATCCACGTAATGTATCCATTATCGGTGATTGTTATGCACGTGGCAGGAAAGGCCAGTAAAGAAAATTTGGCAATTCATTCTTAACAAAATATCCTAATCATATCTATTATTATTATTATTTCTTTTGCCTACCACATGTCACAATCTTCAAGTACGCAAACGATATCCTTGTTGCAATCTGCTAGAAATCAAATATAGCTTAGTGGGCGTGAGGCCAAAGGATCAAATTTAATTTAAGCTGACATGCACATTTAAATTTTTTTCCAAAAAGCAGATAGGCAAATAAACATTAATTTTTTAATTTTAAATGTTCATTTACTCATTTTCAGAAAATTAAGCTTATGGTTTAAAAAGCATTGAGGAATTTCTATTTCTATTTCATAGGAAAGAAGCCTACCAAAATTCTCCAGATGCATCTATTTTTTAGTTCTCATTTTGTCTCTTTCGTCCCCTTTAGTAGATAAGGTATGTGTGAGATTTACAAAGAAATCAACTAGCTTTGGAGATCATAAAATTCGAATGAAATCAAAATTTGTAAGTAATCTTCATCTCGTTGACTTCATTCATCACTTGGATTTCGGAAATGTCGGTCATTGTCGACACATCTCGAAAATTAATCAACTGAGTTAGTTAAAAGAATTTCAAGATATAAGGCTAGAATCAACATATTATAGATATGGACCGAAATGATCAATCGGTTGATCTTTATGAGGAAATAAGAAATTCTAAACTCTGATCACTAATCAGTCTTGGGATTTCAGCTTAAGGTTACAATCAGTTGATTGCATGAATCATTGGGTCTTGAAAGTCAAAACTGAAAATCAATTAATTTGTTCCCAATAAAAGAAAAAAAATGAATTAAGGATCGTAGATAATCAATCGATTGGGATTAGTACTATTGTGAAAATTAGTAGGTTAAACAAGATTGATCGATTAGGTTTTAGGATTGCATACATCCAACACATTTTGAGTACCCCAAATTGAATTTTAAAGTATCCTAGGGTCCAAGTTCTTCATTTCCACAGACTTAACAACCTAGAATTCTAAATTATGTAAGACAACAATCTCAAAGCCAAGGTGTTTGTAACACCCCGCATCTCAGGGCCCGGCGGAGCTCACCCAAGGCCGGTTACGTTACCACCACTAGTGTTGAACTGGCTTCTAGACCAATGGCTGACCTCACAAACAAACACAAATCCTTTCTAACGTGTTTTGTCCTCACTCACACGCATCCTTATAAATTTTCCAAGAGGACACTTGTCCTAGTTCTACCCTAGGTTAAGCACGCTTAACTTTCGGGGTTTCCTAGAATGAGAGTCAGAAAAGCTGATGCACCATGTTGGTATGAATAGTACCTATCTGATCTTTTAAACTCTCTTCGACTATACCGTCTCATTCCAGTATAGTCTCAGAATCGCTCTCGTTCTGGTGTGTCGGTTAATTTGTGTCCTCCTTTCTCTCTTGGAAGGTTTACGGGAGCCACTCCTTGTTCGTGCCTCGCACACCGGTGTTCACTCCCTACTTCAACTCGGGCCCGACAATGTTCAAGATCATCAACGATGTTCAATAATCCTACTTGAATGTTTTCTCTTACTTTTAAACATAACATGCCTCGTATTTTTGCATTAATCATAACACACTTTTAAAAAATTTCGGAGGATTTGAGTTTCCCACCTCACAATTATAGAACCCATTGTTGTTAATTATGGTTATTCTCAAATCTCCTCCCTCTTGTATAACTTCCTTTTTTCTTTATCTTAATGCTCCTCTTTCGTGGTGCATTATATGGATTTGGCATTTGGATGGATTGTATTAATTATGATAACTTATGCATTTTACATGTATAAACAATATCATTATTTTGATATATTTTTCACTCATGAGTCATGAATCATTTCTACATTATAAAACCGTAATATTTACATCATGAGTCATGACATGCATAATCCGTATTTTACAAGTAAAAAAGTGACAATATTATATCGTATATAATGCACGTCAGAACTTGCATGTAAAAAATAGTTTGTAGAATTACCATTAGTTTTTTTTTTTTTTTGAGAACATTTTAGAATTACCATTATGAATTTTATAAATTTCGTCATTAATGAAGTTAATTAAAAATGAAAATGTCTAGGGGTTGATCTGAGGTTAGAAAATAGAACTCCGAATTTGGATTTATTGAATTTCTTAAAACTGAGCAAGTTGATATATATTTCACGAAAGAAAAAGGAATGAATATGTTGTTAAAATAAGGAAAGAAACAAAATTATAGATAGTGGAAAAGAAAAAACAAAAAAGGAAATTGAAAATCCAAAGCGGAGTTTGCCCTGCCCTCAAATTCAATTTTTGGTGAATCATATGCAGTTGCAGCCGCCAGCCAAGGACAACGGAGTTACTCTATTTATATCGATCGATCCCAGGGCTAACAAATGTGGCCCCACTTTGCCTTCTTCACCATTTCCGACTCTTTCTTTCAGTGCTAACTTCAATCCTGTTTCACCATTATTCGATTCTCTATACATCAAATTCAGGAGAAGAAAAGAAAGGGAAGCTCTTTCGCTCTACTTCACATCTAATTGCTATCTTGATCGGCTTTCTATTCTTCAAAAGCGGTTTGCTTACATTTTCCTTTTCCTGTATTTATCAGTAATTTTCGGATTATAAAATTGCAATGTTACTGCAAATACTTTATTTCGATTTATATATTTTTCTTTTTCTTTAACAGAATCAATCTGATTGGTGAATCACTTGAAATTATGGTGAGGTTATATGAGTTCCCGTCCTATTGAAAACATGAAATGAACAAGGCATTTTCAAGGATGTAGTAAACGAATAAAACCGTATTTTTATGTATGCATTCCGACGTGTGTTCCTTTTTTATTGTGCAACGGTCAGGGGGAAGCTCCAGCTTTCGTCGTAGATGATTTCAAGAGCAATTTCTCCAATGGATTTCACTTGAAATCTATGGGGTGTGAAACTGCAGTCAATATTGGTTGTAATAGAACGGTATAATTGCCCCGTTTGTGGAGAAATATTAATTTTTATGAACATTTTCACCTGCCGCCCGATTGAAGAATATCTGGTTTTAACTCTTTATGCTTGTTCAATTGAACCAGTATGTCATTGGTCACTCTGAAAACGAGTCTTTGGGTGTTCGCCTTTTTGATAAATCCACTAATGAATGGTAAGCTTGGATTGAGCTCTATTTCTGTTCGTTTTAGTTTGTAGTGGTGGAGTTGTATTTAAATGTGAGGTGAGCTTACCAACAGTTTTTTCTAGGGTGATCCCCATCGTGCTGGGAACGAAACCTAGGCCATCAAGGGGCCACTCAGCTATTGTCTTAGATCAAGATCGGATTTTAGTCATAAAAGGGAACACAACTTCAGATGATAGCTTTTGGTTTCTTGAGGTAGTGTTTGTACTCCTTTGGTACGTGTTCTCCCTCAGGTTTTTGTCCCTAATCCAATCATTTTCAGGTGAATACTGCATTTACCAGAAAACAGAAAACAAGATTGGGGAGCGAAGTGGTAGCCTGGAGTAAAGGAGTGGTTGGGGAAGCTGAAAAACCTATTGTTATTAGTGGCCCTTCTGGTGTGGGTAAGGGTACACTTATTGCCAGACTGATGGAAGAATTTCCATCAATGTTTGGATTTTCAGTGAGCCACACTACCCGTGCCCCAAGGAAAAATGAGAAGAACGGTGTCCACTACCATTTTACTGAGCGCAGCATAATGGAGAGAGATATAGATGATGGAAAATTTCTAGAGTTTGCTGCTGTCCATGGGAACCTATACGGAACCAGTGTAGAAGCTGTTGATGTAGTTGCTGAGAAAGGAAAGGTGAATATCCTTGCTTTGCAATTTTTAAATCTTCTAAAATTTTCTTCTGCTAGGTTGAAAAGCAGTTTCATGTTGACCTGATTGATCATGCATTAAACAAGTTTGTATAAGTCAGAATGATTCTTTATGTGGTAAGCCTAAGGAGGTTTTGTGATGTTTGTGTAGCGGTGCATCCTTGACATTGATGTTCAAGGGGCAAGATCTGTGAGGGCTAGCTCTCTGGAAGCCATTTTTATCTTTATATGCCCCCCCTCATTTGAGGAGCTTGAGAAACGCCTTCGCGCAAGGTTTGCTCAATGTTCCCTTGTTTCACCTTACATGCCCCTCTATTTACTATTAATTCTTTGCTCAGGGGGACTGAGATCGAAGAGCAAATCCAAAAGCGACTGCGGAATGCTAAGGCTGAACTGGAAGAGGGAATGTCACCTGGCCTCTTTGATCACATATTGGTTAATGATGACCTTGAGGCTTGCTATGAGAAGCTTAAGGTGAGTGTAGCTTGTTGATACATGAACCGTCGTGTTGTTGTATCTCATCATAATAAAATGATGATGACTGTAAATTTAGGTACTTTTGGGCCTCGCTGGTGGTGTGAAGACTACCCAGAAACCGGGTTAGTTAGTTTGCATGGACCAGTTTTAGTTTTAATTGATGCATGATATTGATTGATGTGTGTTGTTAGAGTGGCTGGGAGTTCCTGGTTGGAAGATTGATGAGAAGATGGTGATAACAAGTGGTGAAGAAAGGTTAGATATGAAGAAGTGAGTGAGTTAGTTGGGATGGAGACATGATGGGAATTGTTTTTGTTGTAGGTTTGTGGTGGATTTAAGTTCAGTCCGAGGTGGGGCTCCTGGAAGGACGAGGGGTATAACCATCAATGCAGCACCAACCCTTTCTTGTTTTTACGAATGAAGAAGCCCATCTTCGTTTTATGCTTCCTAAAACTGACTGGATGCTTCAGATTCTGAACCAAAGTTTTGATGGGATGTACCCTTTATAGATTATGTTCATGTCTTCCCTTTTATTTAATGGATATTTGAACCCGACACAAACATGACTATTTAACGGATGATCCGATCCGACATGAAATTTCCAACTTTGTTGGCTGACATGATAATTCATTATACCTCAACATCAATCCTTTATTGTTATGTTGATTCATGTCGTGTTAAAATTGTTTGTCCATCATCTCAACTAGCTCTTTTAAGCTAACGATCTGTTCTTCCATAGTTGAAGCGTCACCGGTGCTTCTCGTATCATTAGCAGTTGTTCTTATTCACGTTGGTTAGATGCAATCCTCTTCCTCGGTAGTTTCCAATGCCCGTCTGGCCATGCCACATCTAACCGCTCCAAAATTGTTGGTAGTGGATTTTGCACTAGTTGGGGTGTTGGTAGTCTTTGAGTGGAGAGACATAGTGATAGTGAAGAGAAGAGATAAGAAGTAGACATAGTTTCATCGGGCCGTCCAAAATTTGTCTAACACAAATTTTAAAATGGTTTATACTAAAATTTTAAATATGTTACGAACAAGAAAAGAAAAATACCTTTTGAACTATGATGATTTGATATTTAATAAAAATAATAAAAATAATCTAAATCAATCAAGGTCAAATAACAAAAGTTTAACTTTACAAATTTTCGATTAAGAAAGTAAATTATTTAGACATATGAATATAAATATTTTATATCAATTTTTACTTTTTCTAATTTTTTAATTTTTACCAAATTCATTGACTACTTCTACAAT
>AYJT01071274.1:0-15682 GCA_001278415.1 Ocimum tenuiflorum
AAAGTTTGGTCGTACATTTCATTGCTATCACACTTTTGGCACCGTTGCCGGGGATTACTACACTTTAATTAATTGCAGTATTTCTGATATCAAAAGCTATATGCTTATATCTATTAATTTTTGTACTTATTTTTGTTTTTAGTTTATAAGTACCATGATCTTAATGAAAACGGGAGCTGGGGCGGAGAACGTCCCAGCCTCTTCGTCTCCGAAGGACACCAAGCTGCAAGACCAAATAGTAGAGTGCTCCGTAGAATGCACTTTGTAACAACTGAATAGACCAACCTGTTATAACACTGCTAGTGCATTCGACTAGTTCAGACTGAGAGAGGAACGATATATAGCTACACTAGTTTGAGATCAGGATATAACAGATCAATATGCACGAGAAGTTGAAGCAATGACTCAACGGTTGGCTAATGCAGAGGAACGGGCAATTCATGCAAAAAAGGCAGCGAGAGCTCTGGCTAGTGGTATAGGACAACTAGTTGAGCCAGGGTCCACCGGGGGATATACTGAGTTTGTAGATCTGAGGCACCAGCCGCAATTCAGCCAAAAATTCAGTTTCGTGACAACCGTCGATCGCTAAACAAAACTTCGAGCAGGAAAACTGACTTCCGATCCTCTAGTTGTAGATCCTGAAAGTAGAACAGAGATCAGGGTCAGCCAATTTGGTCGTATCCTCCGCCGCCGCCATTGAGTGACTCTTCTGACAGCGACTTAGATGACTCTTTCAATGATGATTCAGAGGACTCGTCCAACGAGAAACCGAGGAGATCTTCATTTTATCCATCAAAGGCACTCACCCGTGGAGTTCGACAGTCTATCAATACGCCACTGTTCAAAGTACCTCACACAATCACTCGACAACTCGAGAAGATGGAGTTCAGGGAGGCGCATTCGAAAAGCCCGATGGACCACATTTAGGAGTTCTTGGATATCGTCGACATGTGGAAGCCCAAGAATGTGCCGATGGATACAGTGAGGATGTTTCTTTTCCCACAGTCATTGTAGGGGAAAGCTCAAAAGTGGTGTAGAAAAGAGGGCCGGAAGTGGAGAACGGACTGGACCAACCTAAGTCGTGAGTTCATCATACATTCTTTCCACCGGGGAAAGTGACTGAGATCTAGTCCAAAATCGTGATGTTCGAACTAGAGGATGGGGAGCACATTCATCATGGTTGGGAGCATTTTAGAGATCTAGTAGGCAGATGTCCACAACACGATTTCTCAAACCATCAGCTGATGTTTCACTTCTACAGAGGGCTCCCCGAAGATAGTCAAGAAAACTTCGACTTGCATGTGAATGGTGGCTTCATCAAGCTCGGCCTAAAGAAAGGCATGAAGATGCTTGACAAGCATTTAAGGTACAAAGCTGGATGGAGTAGCGGTTGCAAGCAGAAGAAAAGGGTTACAGCAGTGGAGGACATCCCGGAACCTTATCGTAGTGAGATGGACAATCTTTGATAATACAAACAGTTGAACGAAGGAGTGGAGAGTATGAGGACAACTAACAAGTCGAGCACTATGGAGGTGGTGAACTAGAGACCTTTCAATGCTGGAGGCCAAAGACCGTTCAACCATGGTCAGCCGAATGCAGTGTATCAGCCAACAGCCGGAATCACCTGGAATTTTTGTGGAGCAATCTGGATGGAGCACTGCAGCGGCTGCCGGGTTTCAACAGTATAGCAGCAGGAAGAAATCAGCAGCCGCCGCAACAACTTCCTCATTACATACCGCTGACACCTCAAATGCCCTCCGTCACTGATCTTCATACCATGTTCCATCAGTTTATGGATGCCTCTCAACCAAAGAATCAAAAGATCGAATATGACATTTTCGTTTTATAGGGAGGATTTAAGGAGATTCAAAAACAACTCTCACAAGTGGTTGACCAATTGAGCAAACATCATACACTAGGGCAATTTCTTAGCAATACCGTGGTCAACCTCAAGGATCAATGCAACACAATCACTACCTTGTATGGAAAGCAGGTGCCAGGGCTTATGGTGCCGAGCTCATCAGGAGATGGAGCAGCAGATAAGGCCCCCGAGAAGGAACATGAAGTTCCACTGCCTCCGAAAAAAGTTGATGGAGGCAAAGTAATTGTAGATGGTGAGATCCCTCGCGACTTTTCTTTTCCATAGCGTCTTGCAAAACAGAGGTACGACGCAAAGTTCCAGCATTTCTTGGAGCATATGAAGAAGATCCACATCAATCGATGAACTACTTGCAGTTGAGAAGCGAAGAGGAGAAGGAGAAGGTGAAGGAAGTGGCTTGACAACCATAATTGGCACCCCCGAAGCCCAATCTCAAACCGTTGTTGGATCACTTGTGCTATCCATTTCTTGGTGAGAATGAAACGTATCCGGTAATCGTATCTTCTAGCCTTTATCAATCTCAGCTTGATTCATTACTTACGATTTTGAGAAAGTATAAGTTTACTATTGCATGGGCATATCTGACATCAAGGGTATTAGCCCTTCTATTTGCATGCATATGATTCTTATGGAGGAGAACTATAAGCCGAGGGTGTAGCCGTAGGAGTCTCAAGCCGGTCATGCAGAAAGTTTTCAGAAAGGATGTGCTTAAGCTGCTGGATGTAGGTATTATATATGCTATTTCTGACAGTGAGTGGGTGAGTCCTATGCAGGTAGTAGCAAAGAAACGTGGCACCATGATTGTGAAGGATAAGAATGGAGTTGAGGTGGCCACACTACCGTCTGCTCAAAGCAGCGACCAAAAAAGGCCACTTCGCGTTGCCGTTCATTGGCCAGATGGTCGATAGGTTAGCCAGGTATGATTTCTATTTCTTTTTTATGGTTATTCCAATTATAAAAAAATTCCCATCACCTCTGAAGATCAACATAAATCCGCCTTCACATGTCCCTACGATGTACTTGCCTATCAGCGCATGTCCTTTAGATTGTGCAATGCACCAGCGACCGTTCAAAGGTGCATGATGGTGATATTCCACGGGCTGGTCAAACAAATTATGGAGGTCTTCAAGGATGATTTCTCAGTTTTTGGTTCATCATTTGTCAGTTGCCTCGAGAATCTAATGACTGTTTTACAGAGATGTGAGGAAACTAATCTCGTGCCATTTTATGGTGCGAGAGAGGGTAGTTTTAGGGCATAAGGTTTCCGCTGCAAGTTTAGAAGTGGACCAGGTGAAGATAGTTGTTATTTCAAAGATGTCGCCTCCAACGAATGTGAAGAGTGTTTGGAGCTTCCTGGGACACGCTGGCTTCTACCGGCGATTCGTAAAGGATTTTTCAAAAATCTCTCACCCCTTAGTTCTTTGTTAGAAAAAGATGTAAAATTTGATTTCTCTGATGATTGTTTACAAGCAAGTTGTTGATCGAAATTTAATTGGATGTGCCAGGTACTATGGCTTTTATGGCTTTGATTTAATTGATTATTTGAAAAGCTAAAGGAGGCATTAACTACAACACCCATGTTGATCTCGTCGGATTGGAGCGAACCATTCATTCTCATGTGCCATGCGAGTGACACGGTGGTAGGGGATGCATTGGGGTGGAACAAGGATAAGCGGTTTCGAGTGATCCACTATGGCAGGAAAACACTCGACTCAGCTCAGGCGAAGTACACCACTAACGAGAAAGAATTGCTAGCAGTAGTGTATGTCTTTGACAAGTTCTGAGCTTATTTGGTGGGGACGAAGACGGTAGTGTACACAGACTATGTGGTAATTCGGTACCTATTTGTGAAGAAGGACACCAAGTCGAGGTTGATTCGTTGAATTTTGTTGCTGCAAGAATTTGACATGGAGATCAAAGATCAAAAGGGATGTGAAAGCATCATAGCTGATCACCTTTCGAGATTGGAACGAGCCTCATTGCTAAATTCGAAAGACATTTCCTGATGAACACCTTTTTGAGGTATTGACCAACACCCCGTGGTTTTCTTATTATGCTAATTTTGTTTCGTGTGGTGTCATGCCTGCGGGTCTTCCCTCTACATAGAGACGGAAGTTTCTGCATGACTGCAGGATCTATTACTGGGAAGATTCGTCTCTTTATAGACGGTGTGCTGACACAATAATTCGCCAATGCGTACCTCAATGGGAATGGACGAAAATCATAGAGGTGTGTCATTCGGCCCCATTTGGGGGCTATTATGTAGCCGATCGCACCGCAACAAAAAACCTCACCAGCAGCTTCTATTAACCGAGCATCCACAAGGATTACCGGGCATTTGTCACCCAATTTGATAGGTGCCAGAGCACTGGAAACATTTCTTGGAGGGACGAGATGCCTCAGACCATCATGCAAGAGGTGGAGCTATTCGATGCCTGGGGGATAGACTTTATGGGATTGTTCCCTAGGGCCGGAGGCTACCAGTACATTCTCTTCGCCATCGACTACGTGTCTCACTGGGTGAAGGCCATTCCGATAGCCACCAATGACTCCAAAACCATCATTAATTTCCTGAAGAAGCACGTCCTCATATGGTTCGGGACTCCGAGGGCCCTACTCATTAATGAAGGATAACATTTCAACAATCAGTGGCTAAGTGCGTTGCTCACTAGGCCTGGAGTCAAGCATCAGCTCGCATCGCCCTACCATCCTCAGTCAAATGGGAAAGCGGAGTTGGCCAACTGGGAAGCGCATTATGGAGAAGACGGTGGTCACGGTGAAGGATTGGGCGGCACGGTTAGATGATGCCCTGTGGGCTTATCGAATTGCTTATTGTACTCCTAATGGAATGTCGCCTTATCAATTGGTGTCTGGTAAGTCCTGTCATCTCCGGGTGGAATTGGATCATCGAGTGTTCTGGGCTATCAAGAAGATCAACTTGGACTTGAAGAAGGCAGCTGGTGAGCACAGACTCGATCTGGTGGGATTGGAGGAGTTTTGTAACGAGGCATCCGAGAACTCAAAGATATATAAGGAGTGGATCAAGGCACTTCATGATGGAAGGATTCGCTAGAGAGAACTGAACGAGAGGGATAAGGTATTGCTTTATAACTCACGTTTACATTTATTTCCATGCAAGTTGAAGTCGAGATGGACTGGACCCGATGTGCTTGCAAAATTGTTCTCCTATGTATCGAATGAGCTTATTAGGCAGAGGGGGAACTTCGTGATGAATGGCCAATACATAAAGACCTATTATGAGGCCCACCAACTCTCAGATATAGAGGACACAGCCTTAACGGAGCCCGAGGACCCCCCGGAGAAGTGATCTAAGGTATCATCAAGTTAGCGACGTTAAATCAAGCACTTGCTGGGAGATAACCTAGCCTTTATCCCGTTCTGTTGATTTCCTTACATTTGAGGTAGTTGTGTTCTTTAGTTTTGAGTCGTTTCATGTACTAGATAGGTCATATTTTGAGTCGTGAGTCCCTAGGTCGTAATTTTTCACTTTTTAGGCCTAAATAACTCTTTTGCAGGTGTCTGAGTAATAAGATAGGTGTTTTAGAGGCTGGAAGTCATCCCGGGGTGAAATGGGGATTTTGGCTGATCTGCGCGGACTGCAACAGTCCTGAGAGAGGATCTACTCGATCAACATTTGCACAGGATCAATCTAATCAGACATTCGATCGGGTGATCAACCTAGGTAAGTCCATTTCTTTAGACGTTTTTAAAACTCGATCGACTCGATCAGGTCCCCAATCGACTCGATAGGGTTACGGGAAAAAGTTTAAATTTGGGCAGTCCCTTACTTTACACCGGCGCACATACTTCATTTTCTCTCTAAATTTTTGATCTACCCAATCCGTATTTTCACATGAGTTCTTCGAATCCAAGGTAATTTCTTCCACTTTTTTACGATTACTCGTATGTTTTACGTGATTTTGATGGTGCAAAGTGCTAAAATGCTTAGAACCTAGGGTTTGATGAATTGTGGTGGATTTATGTTTCAATGCTCGATTTTATGCATGGGCTTTGTAGATTCTACACGTATTTTGCATTAGGGACTTGTTTTGTGGTTGATTCATGGTTCAATTTGCCTAAATTTCGAAAAGTAGGGTTTCAGGACTTGAAGTTAGGAATTTTTGGTGAATTTGAGTGTTCGATGCAATTGATGGTTCCGTTATGTGATTATGGTGTTGACATGAAGCATTATGCATGGTTGAGTTGAAGTTTGGGAGAAGTCACCGATGGTTAGCAATTTTCCTTTGATTTTGGATGATTGATTGTTCATGTTTGCTTCAATTAGTCATGTCCATGGAAATTGCTGAGTGTTGGGTGATTGGTCATGTATGATGGGAGATGGGGGATAGTCTCTGAATGTGTAGGGCTAATTATGAGAGTCTTGTTCAAAGTTTTCACCCAAATTTGTGTCAAGTTGATAATGGGAGATGATGTCTGTGCTAGCCTTAAAATGCCCCCGGATGTCGTAGTATGTTTAATTATTTTTTCATGACTGTTGATTGTTCGAGTCAGTTAGTTTTCTTGTGAAAAATGCACTAACATCCACCTTGCAAGAGCTATGGCACCAAGAAGTGAATACCGATCGAAGTGTGTTCACGACCACGAGGCGTCAGCAAGCAATCTACTGGACTGAAGGATGAAATTGTCTTCACGGAGGATTACTATGCCCCGTACAACGCCCAGGTCAAGATGGCCATCATCGGTGCATGGTACCCCAATGAGGAATGGATGGATCGCCTCGGCATCAGACATGATGTGGAGGCAATGGTCACCAAAATCGGGTGAGCCAACATCAACGAGGAGCGGTGGCCCACTTACGAAGAGTTGATGAGGGACTTCCTCACTACTTTGAAGGTCCACTACTACCCCAACGAGAGTCCAAGCGGCATTTCCTTCAAGACGGAGGCCAACCGGCTGTTCCAGTTCCCTCGGGAAAAGATAGATCGTGCATTTGGTGTCGATCCTGAGAACAGCGTCAACTGGCCTACGGGGTTTGATCGAGCCAAGTTTTGGGAGGCGATAAGCTGAACATCAAGGTATGATTTTCAGTAGCATAACCTCAAAAGCTCAAGGATAAAGTACCCAGTCATTCGGTATATGCGCCGGGTGTTGGGAAGAATGGTATTTGGCCGCCATCATAGTGGCCACGTTACTGAAAATGAGATGATGGTCCTGTATGCATGATCCGAGGGCATAAGATGTCTCTCGCCACTTTGCTATCCAGAATTGACAGGCCGTGTGCGGCAATCTGATCACTCTAGTCCTCCAAGCCATTGGGATTGACCTCACTGATAAAGAGGTCATGTCCTCTTGCACATTCGAGATGCGTAACTGCAAGAATTGTGGAATAATCACATGTCATCACAGTGCACATCAGTTCATCATCAGCGCCAGTGACTGACCCTTCATTCTTGCCAACATCAAGCACACGATCATCAGGAGGCAGGAGAATTGGTTATTGAACTCTCCCGCCCACATCACAGCGAACTAAGCTGGCCAAGCTGCAGTAGGTGGTCAATATTAGGAGTTGGACAACCACGATGATGTACCATCACCACTACCTTCTCCACCACAGTACGGCCACGACAGTTATGTTGAGGGCAGGTGACGTGCAGGCCCCATTAAGGTTCACCCAGTGGTCAACATGCAATGATCAGCGGTTGGACAAACTTGCCCAGTCTTTTATAATGTGGAGGGATGAGTAGTTCGTGCCGTTTGTGATCGAAATCACTGGTCGCATTGACCGTCTGGAGATTCGCGTGGACATCATGCAGTAGGAGCTGGCATACCGGTATGGGCTGCAGCAGCCATGGAGGATGGTTCATCATGGGAATACAATTTATGATTTAGAGGAGGAGGATGAGAGCTAGATCACATTTCACTGGTGATCTGTGTCCCGAACTTAGTGGCAGAGATTTTAAGTTTGGGAGGGAGATGGGATCCAGTGAATTGTGGTGGTAGTGGTTTGTTTTTCTTTTTCTTCTTTTTCATTTTTTTTTTGATAAGGGGTGTTCGATTGTGATGGATGTTTGATGGCTATTCGATTGGATTGTATGATTATTAATATTAACATGCTTCGTACTGTTGGTTGTTGGATGTGATTATGTTTATAGTCATGATTATGCATGTTCATATTTGATGTTTGTAATTTATTTATTGTTAGTGGGTATTTTATTGTTTGCTTGTGTGTGTGTGTTTGAATTTCCGTTTACTTACTCGTTGAGGATGATTTTTGGTAAAGTCGAAAGAAAAATTCTTAAATTTAAAGTTTATTTGTGGATTTTTGAAAAATGGTGTGAAAGAAAAAAAAGCCATAAAAAGGTGGATGCAAGAATATATAGCATGAAAAAAAAAGAAATATGTTAAGAGTATGGAATTGTCAATGGTTTAGAGGATTGGTCATTGAAGTTTATTGTGTTGAATTCTCGTTTGTTTAATTGAAGGAGGTGTATTGTATGTTGAATTAAGTTAAGAATGTGACTACCTCTTAGGAAGCCTACTTTACAACCTTAATGAATTTCTAATTGATTCTTAAATTGAGTATACGAATTTTTGTGGAGAAATATATAAAAGACAAGCCTATGGGAATTTTGATGCTTGATATTGTGATGAGTGTTTTTGTTTTGAACCTTTAATCACTTTGAGAGTGAGTGGATTTTTCATATTAAGAGCATTTTAGAACAAGATTGTGTGACCTCTTAATTTCTTATGATATTGTGTTTTATTCTAAAAACAGTCATTTGGCATTCTTACCAAGTCTACCAAGTCAAACTCTCTTCTGTGACCACACTCCCCTCCCGTTGACACTCGAAACAATTCATAGAAGTAACTAAATACTAATGTATACGAAATGTGAAATGATGTAGAGAGTTAAGCTATCTCCCGATATGAGTACTATAAGATATCGTGAGTTGATAAATATCTTCACATGAGCTTATTCGTGATGGTAATTGAGGAGTTGCAAGCACAAAAGTGAGAGCTCAACTAGATAGCCGAGACCAACAAAACTAAGCGTTTGAGATGGACTTTCCTATAAATTAAACTAAAATATAAATGCTTTCTTTTGAAAATCTTGAAATTATTTTACTTGAAATGAACTGTCACGATCTAAATATTGTGCATTAACTTTCTGTCCTCTAATCAAAAAGTGACCAAAGCCCAACTTCAAATGATGTTGAAGTTACTTAGATCGATTGGGTCTTAAAGAAATCTTTGATAGTTGAGACTTAGTGCACTTGGCGTTGGTGCCTTCCAAATGGAGTGGTCACCATGGTTGTGGAAGAAGGTTTGCTTCCTAATACACCCATGTAACAAATAAGATGGATTGATTGAAAACTCATGCTTGGTATAAATGAAAGAATACATTTTGAAGGACATGAGTGAATTTCAGAAAATAAAACCTTATGTGTCAGTCCAATGATTGTGATATGATAGTTCTTGCTATTACCTATGTATGCTATTGAACTCATTCTGCATGTATTTCAATTATGCAAGTTGAAAGCGGGTGGAGTCGTGAGATGTTGAGCCTGGTGTATAATTTTGAAAACTCTAGTGCCCGGGATAGGTTCATATGCGTATCCTACCTTTGTATTTTGTACTGCTCAAACTCTTAATTTTTTAAAACTCTTGACTAGACTTTGACTTGATGTATTGGTTTTGTATGACTAAACTCGTACCTTCATATTTATACATGAACTTTGTTGAGGTACCTTCATATTTATACATGAACTTTGTTGAGGTTTGGTTTTGATCACGGATAAAAAAGGGGCTCTAACTTGAATTAAATCGGACACGACGACTTTCCAAAAAGATTTTTCGTCTACCGGAATGGACGGGCTAGTATATTAATATAAGAACGGGTTTACAATGATTAGAAGGATTTTCCGGCAATTGGAGGCCGGAATTTAGATGGGAAATATATGTGAAAATGCTAGCTAAGTGAAGGTGTATGGAATTCGTGATCATGCTAAATAAACGACTATTTGTATATGAGTACAAGCCGAATCTGAATAATTCCTCAGCTATGGATTAAATCTGCAAATCTTTGAGGGGTGATCTGCAAACTTTGGCAAAGAAGTTAGAGTCACGCTGATTTCGCCATGATGAGTTAGCAAAAGAATCATTCTGGATCCTTCGTGTACGTGTGGGGCGTACGTGTGTTCTCTCGAGCTGCTCCTGTGAGAAACTATGAGTGTGGGAGGCTCTTTGAAGAAATGACTCGTGCTAAATTCCTTGTTGAGGCCTCTGGCTCGAGATTCGAGGTCCTGGGGGGTTCTGGGCGACCCCTTTCCGATGATGGGCTCGAGAGCATACTTTCCTGAATTCGGACTCAAACTGGGTGACGCCTTCGAGATGGGCCTCGAAAGCCTTTCAGCAGTTCAAGATCTGAGATCGACGCCTAGAATTTCGATGTGGATTTTGACCCACAACAAACTTCTTTTACATGCTAATGATTCGTGATTATTTATTGCTTTCGAGTTGGGCCTCCAGACGTTGACTTTGGTCCGAAAGGCTGGAGCATTAGAATGAGCTCTTTAAAATTATGAGAGTCGATAAACCAAATCATCAAAATCTTAATTCAATAGGTTGTCTAAGTCGGTCAAACTTGAATTCTTAGATAAAATTTGAGTTCATATTGTATCAGCTCAATTCTATTACTTCATTATTTGTAGTGTTTGTGGTATATGCGAATTGGACAACACCAAAACTGCTCCCTTGTTTACACGTGGCAATCGTTGAAGCTAACTTTCAAATGTATAAAAGGGGCCCTGCCATAAGTTAAAATATACAAATTCATTTACCCTAAAGTCTCATGTGAAATGAAAGGGCCGCAGAATATGTCTATTAAATGACTTGTTTTGTAGTGGGCCGCTTATTGCAAAATAGACTGTTTGAGTCTATCTTTTGTTTCATGATTTAAAAAAAAATATTCTACGATATTTTTTGAGTTTTGTCTTTTATCTGCATTTAGTTCAACAGGTCTTATAATTCAACTCACGCAGAAAGTTATTAAAGAATCTCATTGGGAAATATATCTACCTTTTCTTCTATGTATACGTTTTGTTCTATAGGTTGCCCCCCTGAAAAATAGTTTCCTCTAAATATAGATTAATTTAGTGAATGCTAATTACTATTATCGAAACATCAAATTATTATGATGATAATCCAAATTCGACAAGGAAAAAGTCATGATAATCAGTGACAAACCCAAATATTAAAAGCCGTGAGAGCTTATGGCCAAACACCCCTACTTGAAAAAATTTTGATTGATTATCGGTGCTCAAATCATTGACTACTTTTGCAACTATCATGTGGAATCTCTCGATCAAAAATTATTTTTAAAAAAACTTTAGACTCGTGGGGGCGCCCAACCTGCCTGCCCCCTATCGCTACGCCCTTGACGATATTCTTTTCAAAAATAATATCGAAATATTTATTGCATAAATATATTGATGATAAAAATACTAGAAGCAAAAAAAGAAAACGATTCATTTTAATAAATTTGAATAGAAATTAGATCATATAAATTTGATTATGGAAAATCTATAAACATTTGGCAGTGTTGCACGTTTCTAAAACCTCATACGATATGCCATTTTTTTAAAGTTAGAATACAACATTATCGATTTATATTCCAAATGTTTCCGATTTAACTTGAATTCATAATCTATTAGTCCCAGTTAAAGCACAACAACCACTATTATTTAACTTTTTCTTCCCGACTATTATGTAACTTATAGTTATTCCTCATTTTGTATGGAGACCTAGAAAAATAAAAGAAAAGAAATTCAACATGACATCGTCCACTCCATTGTTGACTTAATTGGCATAGAATAGCATCAAACATCTTAATAAAAGAAAAGAAATTCAATATGACATCATCCACTCTATTATTGACTTAATCGGCATAGATTAGCATCAAACATCTTATAATATTCCTTTGGGAGAATTTCTCTAACAGAATACTATAACCCTATATACTTGTATAATATATTTACTTTTATTAATTTGTTAAAGCGGAACACATTTTCGAAAACAAATTAAATTATATTTACATGATAGATTTTGTGCAGGCGACGTTTATGATCCCAAATCAGAGTAATAGTACAGGTTGCGGAAGTGTCAGAATAAGAGTGCTAAAATAAGTGCATGTGGGCTTGATTTTATCTCAGCTGACTTGTGAGCAAGTAAGCTGAGTTTTTTAAAATTGTTTATTATCGAGTAGGATCAGTTAGGGTTCTTCAGTTATACTCTAGCTATTGGTTTCAAATCAATACTTAGTAAAATAAATTACTTAAAACTGTAAATGAGACAGGATATTTATAGAGGTTTGGATCTTAAAATCCTACGTCCTCTCTTCCTTCTCCACGAAGGGAATCCACTATAGCTGTCAGTATACGGTGATTTAACACGGTTTACAAACAATCTATCTTCTCCAACGGGAATCTACTACCACTTTCGATCGCAGGCACTGTAGTTCTTTGAAGCTTTACCGATCCACTCCTAGGCTTCTTAGGTCTGCAGGATGAAGATTTCTGTTCTCTTCAAGAATGTTGGATGGGTTGGACGGTTCCCTTTCTCAGATGGGAATCTAAAGAAATATTCTCGAAAACTTTTAGCTGATGACAACTTCAGGTTCTCTGATGTCTCGAGTTTAGAACTCAGAAAGCTAGGAGAGCTTTAGAGAGAAAAAAAGAGCAGTTTGCAGATAATAAGCGCGAGTTTGTAACTTCGTAACCGTGTGTGACATTTTCTCTTCTGGTGACTCCTATATTTATAGGCTTCGGATTTGAATAGTAGCTGTTAGAAAGCATGGGATGATCAGTTAAATCCGTCACTTGAAAATAGAGCCGTTGTTGTACTTCCATCAGGTTTTTCCGTTTTTTATTCACCGGTCCTTCAGTTTTCGGCTATTGTCCACTAGATAATAACCGCTGTTAGAATGCTCTTTTAGGAAGTATTCCAAAAGTCAGTTCTAAACATTCTTCTTTTATCTCAGTTGTCTTTTATTCCTGATTTGATCTTGAGAAATTCCTCTGATGTCAGCTCTGTTTTTGGAAATCAGCTTATGAGTCATCTTGTCTTTTGCTCAGCTGTCAATTGAGAGTAAACTGCAACTGATTTGCCTTTCAACTGTTAGATCAGTTGAAGTCTTTATTCTTCACAGGTGAGGAGATCAGTTGTGAACCCTCACAGCTGGGTTGGCACAGTTGTGGTTCAGTTTGAACTTAATCTTCTAAAGGACTTAAATCTTGAATTTTCCAGCTTCAGTTCTCCACGACTTAAGGTGTTACAATTCAATCATATACATCATTACATTCTAAGATCAGTTCTATTCTAATGACATAGTTTCTGACATCATCAGAACATTCTAATTCCTAACAATTTTTCCCTTTTTGATGATGTCAAAACCATGTGTGGCTGAACAATTGGAAGAAGTGAAGGGTTACAACATACTTCCCCCTTAACATTTTCTTCCCTATCTAGTTGTTTTTCTTAACATTTCAAAAAGATACAAGTGTTAAGTAACTTGTTTAAAATTTTAATATAAATGGAATGTAAGAAGATTGTTGTAACTGACAACTGATCGCACTAAACTGTGCATACCTAGTTGTACCTATATAAAGCATTTAATACCTTTGAGACAACTAGATATTGTCATTCAAAGAGTATAGTTAGTCAGTTTTATATATTTCTGATCAGCTTACATTGTAAATCGTAGGATAAGAAAGTGAAATACAAAGTACAATGATTACATTAAAACTGACTAAAGCTACCTATTTAGCTAGCGTCCATTTCCCTCTACTTCTTTGCTGCCTTTTCTGCTTTCTTAGCAGCTCTCTTCTTCTTCTTCTTCTTATTCTTCTTCTCATACTCTTCCTGGTCTCTCTTCAGCCATAATTCTTTCCCCTTTTTGACAGTATCAGAGAGGAGAGTGAGGCTTTCGGTTAGAGTTTCGATGTTGGATGAGATGGTTCACTATACTCCAGCCATAGCTTATAAAAGGATCATCGATTCAGAGCTGGGTTGAGCTGGATTAACGGTAGTTGAGAATGTGGAAAGTTGAGCTCGGGTGGTTGCCTCAGAAGAAAGCACCAGATCGAGGCTGGGTGTTGATGTCGCAGTGGTTGGCACCTCTAAAAGAGCCACGATCTGAAACTGAGAGGGTTCATGTGCAGCACTGGGCAGTAGGGAGAAAGATTACAGAAGAGCAGCTGCAGTTAGCCAGGCTGGGATGATGAACTCCTTGGGAGGAGCAACGATGGTTGGGGCCAAAGTGAGCTGGGGCTGAACAGAAGATGCCGCAAAGAAGGGGTCCTTGGGTGTGTGATCCAAAGATTTAACTGCTTGCAAGGGGCTGACTTCTTGTTCGGTGGGCAACTCCTCTCCTTGATTCAAGTCAGGCAAAGCTGATTGAGCTACTTCAGTTGGAGCTGGGGGTTGGATTTGCTTAGAAGGTGGAGGTTGAGGAGGAATGTCTTCATCTATCTCTTCAGTCTCAGCTGATGAACAATTGGTCTCCGCTCCGTCCTTATTTTGTTCATCTACAACTGACTTCTCCTCAGTCGTCTTCGCTTCCTTGTCTGCTGAAGGAGACATAGCCACAATATCTATGTATGTCTCCTTAACTAAAATATCCAAGTGGTTAGAACCACGACGAGTGAGAAAAGGACTCTGTTGAGGAGGAAGATCTTCAGATGGTTTGGACTAGGGGCTGGGTTACTGATCTTCATGTTGTGCAGGCTTTTGAGATATAATGAGTTGGGAGAATGTCTGCGTGGCAGCTGTAGCTGGGTCGGAGGGAATGACAGAGAATTCAGTTTCTTGGACTAGACCCTAGGCAGTTGGGGAAGTGATTAATTTGGCAGATGAAGGCTCAGCTGTCCCAATTAGTGGCAGTTGGAGTGAGGGAAGAGGTCAGTGTTGTTGTCCATTCTGAACTGGCAAAGCTCTTCGACCGTATTCAGCAATTCATTTTTCTTTATAGGTCTGTCTTCCTTGATTTGGGTCCAGTCCTTGACCGACTTCTCTTCATTTTTCCAGAAAGTGACCCCCATCCTGGTCAGAAGAATCACCATTTCTTCAAACTCAATGAAGTTCCAACAATAGAAGTACCTTTAGACTCGGCGGGCTTCATTCAGTGTGAGCTGGACAAGAGGGTCCTCACTCTGTCCAATCTCCTTAATTTTTATCTATTTTCAATCGATCTGCTCCTCGATCAAATCTTCTACCTCTCTACTCCATTTGATGATGTCTTGATTTCTTGAGAGTTAGGTTGGAGAGGTAGGCACAACTCATCGATCCTCTGGAAAAGGTAGTGTGAGTGCGGAAAGCTGACGGTAGGAATGACACCTAAGGCTTTAGGGTTGTGCTCCATACAAAAAGGAGCTTCCCTAGGTCCCAAGGGTGGTGAGGACCTTTACTTGGGCGGCTGGATTCACTAGTTGATGCATGAGGTGAAACTTGATTGAACATCTCCTCAATTGAGGAGTCAGAACTGTTGCTGCTAGATGGTGGAGCCTTCTTCTTAGCTCTCGGATCAAAACACTTCCAGGCTTCCTTGGGATAACTGGCTTTTCCTAAGCCAGCTTATTCTCCTTAGCCTTCTTCAGTGCTGCCTCCTTTACAACCAAGGTCACCAAAGACCTTTTCTTTGCGGGGGTGCTTGACTTCTTGGTTTTCTTGATGTGAGCAGATTGTATGACATCCTCCATTTCACTTATTAGGGCATTAGTGGTATTATTTTTCTCAGCTGTTGCTTCCTCAGCAGCTTGAAAGCTT
>AYJT01071275.1:0-12344 GCA_001278415.1 Ocimum tenuiflorum
AGGAGGGCTGAATTCTTCATCGGAGGAAGTCTTCTTAGATGGTTTGACTGGCCTTGGTACCTTAGGATTCTTGGCTGGCTTTTTGTTGAAAGATAGAGGAATGAAATCGAAGGGTCCCAGTTCATGCCCTAGGTCCATAGCTGACATCAGCTTCTCTAGCAGATAGCTAATTGTGAGGCCAAACTGTGTGTCTTTCTCAAAGACGTGAGTTTTTGGAATGGACGCATTCCGGTCCGCATTCTCTACTATCTTGTTGAAGACAAATTCGGTCCAATTCGCCTTAACTCCATCACCAATGGCCATCATGGCCTTGCACTTCTTGGCCGACAGTTTAGCCTTTCTGCCAAGATCGCACATGATTATCTTGTTTACCACATCAAGGAGGAGGGCGTAGAAGTGACTGAGAGAGCCCCTGGGAGTTTGCATCTTGAATTTTATTTCCCCCTTCTTGCTGAGGTCCCTCCATCGTTGCCAGTGATGCTTTTCTGGCTCTTTAGCTTCGTCCAGGTATTAGGTAATGTTTTGGCCTTCAATGGAAAGGCCGAAATGTTCGTGGAGAAAGAGTGGGGATATGGTTATCTTGACCCTCATACACTTTATTGGTGAAAGAGCGCAGATCCTCCGCGATCTTTGCTCTTTTGCAAAATTCGGTCACCAGATCTGGATAGAAGCGCTTGGGGGCTGAGGTGACGAACTTCAGAATAGAGGCCTTCTCTAGCTTGGACATAAATTTCTTGTATTCCTATATTCTTCTTTATACTATTTTTCAGAACAGGAAGATTGAGAATTTTGTTTTTCTGTACTTAAAGTTGTCTGCGCTCTGCGTATGTTAATTCTCTGGTGCTTTTTTTTGCTATGGTGACAAGGTCAACCACGGGGATGACGGTGGTTTTTTGAGATGAAGCCATTGATAAGATTTGAGGTAAGGTTTGAGACTATTTGAGGATTAGAAAGAAAATTAGGGCACAAAAAGGGATACACTGGTGCAAAGGTGACGAGAATGGAAAATCTCGATCAAGGGGTTATGATTTCCTTCTATAGGTATTTTTGGTAAAAGATGGACGACTGAGATTGAGGGGACTATTTTTATTCAATGGTCCAAATCTGCAATCCTCTGCACAATGCAGAGGCAGTTGTCCGGTACGGTAGACATGCACAGTTGCCTTTATAGGTGCAATTCCTCATTCGTCCTTCTCGGTACGCAGGTCTCATCACATTAATGGCATGTTTATGTCATTCGAATTTTGAATTAAATGACATAAGTGCGGGAGAAACAACTTCCATGATGGGTTTTCCTCCTAAGTATGAGACCCTTGAGAACTGAGAACTGGGACTCAGTTTAAACTTTGTCAGCTGAAACAATGAAAGCTGAACAAAAACTCTTGACTAAAATATTCCAAATCCCACAGCTGAGAGCTGTGACTCAGCTGTGAACTCCCTACTAAGTAACTGACAATTAATCAGCTCTCAGGCATCCCACCCAAAGTGATTAACTTGAGAGCTGATAGTATCATTGGTCAGTTTATAGTAAATCAGCTGAGAGCAGGGACTCAGCTGACAGAAACACTTGAAAAGAAATAAGTATAACTGAGAGTATGGACTCGGTGACCCTGGAGTTGTGGCTTTGATAGCTGACAACTGAGAGCTGGGACTCAGTCGCCTTATCTTTTTTATGAACATAGCTGAGAGCTAGGACTCAGTTGTCCTATACTTAGAATTTTTCTTTAACTTTCTCCTTCAGCTAGCATGTCCAACTCTCATAGACCCAGTTGTAGATACAACTCTTTGAATCTGGACTCCTAAAGGGGTTTGGTGAATATATTTGCAAGCTGATCCTCAGTCTTTACATAAGCAATCGACACATCTTTCTTCTCCACATGATCTCGGATAAAATAATGTCGGATGTCGATATGCTTCGCCTTTGAGTTATGAATTTGATTCTGCATGATAGCTATGGTACTGTTGTTGTCACAGAGTATTGGAACATCATTAGTTGAAACCTTGTAGTCGTGCAGCTGCTGCTTGATCCAAAGAAGTTGAGCACAACAATTTCCTACGGCTACATATTTCGATTTAGCTGTGGAGGTGGAAACTAAATGTTGCTTTTCACTGAACCATAAGATCAACTTGTGACTAAGGAACTGGCATGCTCCGCTGGTACTTTTTCTATCGATCCTGCAACCTCCAAAATCTGAATATGAGAATTATTTTAGATCCAAGCTATAATCTCTAGGATACCAAAGTCCTAGGGTCTTAGTTCCCTTCAAATAACAGACAATTCTCACAGCTGCATCCATGTGAGACTTCTTTGGGTTCGACTGAAATCTGGCGCACTCTCGAACTTCGCAGCTGATGTCGGATTTGCTGGCAGTTAGATATAATAAAGATCCAATCATGCCTCAATATGCTGTAGGGTTGACATTTTCTCCTTCTTCATCAAGTGTCAGTTGGGCACTTGTGCTCATGAGAATCCTGAGAGTTTTTGTCTTCACCGAGCAATATTTCTTGATTAGCTCCCAAGTATACTTCTTCTGGTTTATGAATATTCCTTCTGACATTTTCTTGAATTGAAGTCCTAAGAAGTAGGACATCTTACCCATCATGCTCATCTGAAAGTTGTCTTGCATCAGTTGGACAAACCTTTCACACATAACTAGGTTTCTGGAGCCAAAGATGATGTCATCCAAGTAAATTTGAACTAAAAGCATGTTGCCATCATCCTCAATGCGGAAGTGAGTCCTATTAATTCTTTCTTTCTGGAATCCATTCTTCAGCAGGATTTGGGACAAGGTTTCATACCAAGCTCTGGAGCTTGCTTCAAGACATATAAGGCTTTCCTCAATCGATAAACCTTGTTCCCTTGCTCAAAACCTGGTGGCTGTTCCACATAAACTTCCTCGGTTAGCTCGCCATTCAGAAAGACACTCTTCACGTCCATTTGATAGATGGTGAAGTCGTGGTGAGTTATGTATACTAGGAGCAGTCTGATAGCTTCAAGCTTTGCGACTAGAGCAAAGATCTCGTCAAAATATATTCCTTCACATTGGGCATATCCTTTGGCTACCAGTCTTGCTTTATTACGATTCACGACACCATTTTCATCTTGCTTATTCTTGAAAACCAATTTGGTTGCGATCACTTTTTAATGAGAGGGGTGATCTACCAATTATGAGACGTTGTTGGGGATGAACTCAGCTAGTTCTTTTTGCATTGCTGAGATCTAGTTGGGGGATGCAAGACTTTTCTTCAGCTTAGAAGGCTCTATCTGAGATAGGAAGCAAGAGAAGAAAGCTTCCTATGATCTTGTGTGTACTAGATCAGCTACATCATCCAATATGTCTTTAGCTGGGTGATCCCTTAGCCATCGAGGAGGATGGATCACTTCAACTGGAATGAGCTGGGCGTTAGAAGAATGAAGTTGAGCAGTTGGAAGAGGGTGTCAGCTGTAATTGGAATGTCTACCAAATTTTCAACTGAGTTGAACTCCTCTGTCACAATCCTTCCTTGAAGAACAAGGGTTCCAGTGGTTTCCTCCGTCTAAGAGACTCTCGCCTAGAACTGGGATTCCAGTGGTTAACTCCATCTCAACTCTTTCATCAAGAGCTGGGGTTCCAGTGGTTTCCACTGTCTCAGCTAATGTATCAGGAACATCTCAGCTGGGTTGGATCTGACTGGAATTGGATGAATTTCTACGGTACTGTCTTCAGCTGGGTCTCCATCTTGAATTGAAGTTCCCCCTGCTTCAGTTGCACCTTTAGTTTGATCGTAAATAGGGGATTTTTGTAAGGACTCAATGAGAACTTCTGCATCATGGACCTTCTCAGCCGTTTGGACACCGGCCGAGGAAGCTGAGTCTTGAGCTGGGGTTCCAAAAATATACCTAGCTGGTTCAGTTAGTTGCACACCACTGGTGTTGCTCAACTGAACTTCAGCTTCATCGGCCTCTGGACAACTCAAAGTCAGCTCTGCAGTGTTTCTTACACATTAAAGCAGACTCATAAAAAATAACATTGCACATTATTTCCCCGAGAATAGTTGTCTTATTAAATACCCTAAACTTGTGAGGGGGGTATACATATCCAAGAAATACTCCCTCATCAGCTTTAGGTGAAAAGATATTTAATTTAGACTTCCCATTCTTATAAATAACATGGGCAACCAAAAGCTCTAAGATGAGTCAAGGAAGGTTTACGACCTTTGTTAACCTCACAAGGTGTTTTGTTTGGTCGAAGGTTAATGGAGCTGTGATTTTAAGTGTAGCAAGTTGTGCTGACTACTTCAGCCCATTAGCTTTGACTAATCTTAGCCTCAGATAGCATCGATCTCGTAGCTTTGCTCCGCAGAAACTCAGCCCAAAGGAATCTGGAAAAGTCATTTATCACCATCGTGGTGTAGCTCTTCCCACCCACTGATTGAGGAGTAACTGGCCTGAATAAATCCATATAAAGAAGTTCCAGAACTCGAGACGTGCTTGGCTCCATTGTTTTTCCTTTGAATGAGGCCTTGGTCTTCTTACGCAGCTGGCAAGCTCCACAAACTCCTTTTTTCATTATGATCTCAGTTGGCAAGCCTTCCACCAACTTATGCTTGACCAAATGGTTGATCATTTTGAAGTTCAGGTGGTTGAGACTTTTATGCCAAAGCCAGTTGGTCTCCGTAGAACTTCGAGAAACCAGAAAAGAGTTGGAGCTGCCACTGTTCCAATCAACAATGTACAACCCTCCTCGCCTTATTCCTCTAAGTACTACGTCCTTAGAGATCTTATCATTGATGTAGCACTCGTTCTTCATGAATACTGTCTTATACTCGTTCTCTCCAAGTTGGCTGATGCTCACTAGGTTGTGCTTGAGATTTGTAACCAGTGAAACACCATTGAGGGTAACTCCATTGATTCTGACTGTGCCTGAAGCAACTATCCTTCCTCTGGATTTTTCCATGAATATCATTGAAGGCCCACTGACTGGAAAAATATTTGTCATGTTGTCCTTATTCCCAGTCATGTGTCCTGAGCAGCTGCTGTCCAAAATCCAAACTTCATTTGACCTTGGCGGCTGAAAGCTTTCTTCTTTGACCTGCAATCATAGAGAAGACGTTTTAGATACCCATTTTAATTCAGGTCTTGAGGGGTCAGTACATGATTAAACCCTTTCGGTATCCACATTTGTTTAATCTTTAGACCTTGGACCTTTTGGGCAGCTTGTTTCACTGCCTTCCTTTGTTGTCTTTTTATAATGCACCCTATTATGATGTTTTTTTTGTTGAAATGTGTATTTGCGTTTCAGTTTTGTTTTGGAATTGAGTTCCTAGCAAAACCTCGGGAAGCTGGCCCCAGATATGTGTTGGCAGCTGCTTTGGACTTCTTTCGATTGAATCCAAGTCAAGGGCGATGAGCCTTTCTACCTTGTCAACTTGACTTAGAATTTATGAGTACTTGTTGTCTAGTAGAGGGCCTCCAGTCAGGTTTTCCTGTACTGGGATATCTCCAGCTAGCTATCGCATAGCTGGAAGGTCTCCAATTAGGTTTCCCTAAACTGGGGTGCTAAAGAGCTAGTGCCTTAGGTAGCAGAAGTTTCCTCAGCTGTCTAGCTTTCGGAGGGACAACTGACTTTCCTGTCAGCTGGGCCTTCTTCAGTTGAGCAGTTTTGGAAATTGCAGCTGGCCTAGAAGGCTGACCAGTTTGTATTTCAGCTGGCTGAAATACAATTTTCTCCTTTACTTTGTTTATGCAAGAATCAGTTCTGCCATTCAAAGCGAATGGATCATGACATAATCCATTCCTTTCAGTGCATGGTTTTTGGATGCTACGGAGCTGCTCTAAGTCTCTCGAGCTTTTCTTAAAGGATGAAAGTATTTTCTTTTGCTCGAGGTTTTTGATTTTTAGGGATTCAAGCTCAGCTGAGAGCTTTTCAAAATCAGTTTTAATTGTTGAGTTTTCCTACCTAATTTTTTCATTAACGGCCACTAAAGATTGAGCTTTTTCAAGTTTAACAGTCAGTTTTGAAACTTGCTCTTTCAAAGATATATTTTCATTTAAAATTTGTGATTGTAGCATACACATGTAATCAAAATCTATCGAACGAGATTCAAGTGAGAGATCCTCAGACTTAGAATGACTTGACTCTAAGTCCTCGATTTTGTGTTTAGCTAGATGTGAAGTTTTAGGGTTATCAGTTACCTCATCCTTAGTTAAGGAAATATCGGCGTCTTCCAACCAGATGTCGGCCATGAAAGAAACAAGAGGCTCATCGTTATCAGAGCTGCCTGCTGACTCCGAATCGACCTCCTCATTGTAGGCAATGTCCAGCATTTCAGTTCTTGTTAGCATGGCTTGTGTGTATGCCTTTGGACACCCTTTTCTAGAAGCTTCTCTTCAACTTCGCTCATTCCTCTTCTCCTAACTGAGGACAATCAAATTTAAGATAGTTAGGAGAATTACATTGAAA
Organism: Ocimum tenuiflorum; assembly: GCA_001278415.1. Taxonomy (NCBI): domain Eukaryota; kingdom Viridiplantae; phylum Streptophyta; class Magnoliopsida; order Lamiales; family Lamiaceae; genus Ocimum; species Ocimum tenuiflorum. The sequence continues at coordinate 6,444 of AYJT01071275.1, forward strand.
GCACGTAAGCAACTGCCTCCTAGAGAACTGAGGCTTTTTGGATTTCTTTTCTTCCTGAGCAACTGCTTGAACTCTGCTCTTGGCTTTTTCCAGCTTCCTTGTGAGGATCCACATCTGCTCCTGAAGGTCTTGAACAAAGGCGGCTAGAGATTTCTCAGATGACGTTGAGGGTTTGTCAGCTGGGGTTAAGGATGAGAAAGGTTGGCACGATGGCTAACGCGGGGAAAATGTCTTCTCCGCGATGAACAAGGCCGCGTCCTCCAACTTCGATTGTTGTGTTGTCTTCTTTGCTTCATGCTCGTTCAACGAGCCAAGTCAAACTCATGTGCTCATAAGGAGGTGAACACATCTTTAGTCGACATCTTCGATAGATCTCTCTCCTAGAGAATTGTCACCTTAACGAACCAATAGTCTCTTAGCATCCTCGCCAAGATCTTTACATTGAGCTCCACGGTTGGGTAGGTTCTGCCCAAAGCTGTGAGCTCGCTGACGATGGAGTTGAAGCGTGCCTCTATCTGCACAATAGTTTCTCTAGTTAGTATAGCAAAAGATTCATATTTCTCTATGCAAACCTGGAGTTTTTTTTCCGAGTAATCTGCTTGGATTCTTTATAAAGCTCCTTAAGGAAATCCCATATTTCCTTAGTTGAAATACAGTGAATGATATCCTTCATTCGATCCTGATCGAGGGTAGAAAAAAAGATATCTTGCGCCAAATATTCTAGTTGATTGTGGCTCTTGTCTTCGGTCGTCCACTCAGTATGTGGCTTTTCAACTTATTCTGGTTGGCCGTTGTTTCCAGGCGTAGTGTTAATCTTCATGATTTTTTTGGCCCCTCGGATATGATTTCCCACATATCCTCATGCTGGCTAAGAAGGTGCGCCTTAATGTGCCTCTTCCAGTTGGAGGAGATCACACACTCTTCTCTCTATTTACTATTCCATTGCTTCTGTAAAGTTCGATTATCGTCGATCAGAAGATTCCTTGTAATTCATTATTTACGAAAAATATATAAAATATCAGCAAGTCCATTTTGGGAGGCTATAAACTTTCCTGGAAGTCTTGGTGTTGATTTCCATTCCATTTTAGCTTAGAGCTCTATTTTGATCCGTTTAAATTTGACCCTCAACAATTGGCGCCCACCATGGTGCTCTAAGTGCCGATAGACTGGAAATTTTCTTTCGATTAGCTCGATCCTTATCTATTCCCGAATGGATCTGGTTTCATTCCAACCAGTTCCAGTGTAATCCAACTATTTTGCTCATGCCGAGCTAGATCCGAAAGATTGCCCGACCGGCTTTCCTGTTCCCGCCGCCAAACCGCTAGATACTGCGGGCAAAGAGGAACTAGAAGAGGTGGCAATCAATCCAAAAGATCCCACTTGAAAAATTTTCATCGGAGCTAGCTTGGACGTTCAATCAAGGAAAGAGTAGGTGGAGTTTCTCACAGCTGAACGTCGTACCTTCACATGGTCCCCACGATGACATGATTGGGATGGATCCGAGTGTAACCACTCATAAACTCAACATTGATCCCTCCTTCAAGCTTATTAAGCAGAAGCGCATGTGATTCACTCTCAAAAGGAATGCGGCCATCGACGATGAGGTACAGAGACTCCACAATATCAAAGTTGTACATAAGGTACAGTGTCCCGATTGGTTATCTAATGTGGTGGTGGTGAAGAACAAAAATGACATGAATTACATATGCGTGGATTACACGAACCTCAACGAGGCTTGTCCAAAGGATCAATTTTCCCCCTGGCACATCGACAGGATCATAGATGCAATGATCGGCCGCTAGATGATGTCCTTCATGGATACCTTTTCTGGGTATAACCAGATAATGATGGACGAGGTGGATTACGAAAAGACAGCTTTCATGAACAACGAAGGCATCTACTGCTACCGAGTTATTCCATTAGGGTTGAAGAATGCGGGCTCAACCAACCAGCAGCTCATAAACAAGATGTTTGCTGAGCAGATTGGGAAAACAATGGAGGTCAATATCGACAACATGTTGGTGAAATCGCTTGACGCTCAACCATTTGAGGGAAACCTTCTCTATCCTCAATAAGTTCAATATGAAGCTGAACCCCTCGAAATGTGTCTTCGGAGTTACCTCTAGAAAATTTCTGTGTTATTTAGTGGCCCGAAGGGGAATTGAGGTGGAACCGATCCAAATTCGGGCAGTCAGGAATCTGCAGCCACCATCTTCTTCGAAGGAAGAACAAAGAATGACAGGATGCATCGCAGCGCTTAGTAGATTTATCTCGAAGTACTCTTAGAAGACCCAACCATTTTTTGAGAAGCTTAAGAAAGCTGGGATGTTCGAATACTTGGAGGAGTTAAAGAGGTATCTTGCCAATCCTCCTTTAATGTCAAAATTGACATATGGAGAAACCCTACTACTCTACTTGGTTGTCTCAGAGATTGTGGTCAGTGGAGTACTCGTTCAAGAGGACTCGAGATGCTAACACCCGGTCTATTACGTAAGCAGGATGCTCACGGGGCCGAGTTTCGGTACACAACCCTCGAGAAGTTAGTCTCGGCTCTAATTACGGATTCAAGGAAGCTCAAGCCTTATTTCGAGTCATACCCAATCAAGGTAGTCACTTCTTTCCCTCTTCGTTCTCTATTAGCTAAGCCAGACCTGTCGGGGAGAATGATGAAGTGGGCAAATTCGAACTTGATGGCTACGACCTCGAGTTCGAACCTTGAACTTTGATCAAATCTTAGATCTTAGCGGATTTTGTGATGGACTTCACAACTGATCTGTATATCGAGGCGAAGAAAGAAATGTTGAGCATATCTTGTCTGTCAGAAGGTCCGTGGACGCTATCCATTGACGAGGCCAGCATAGTAACAGAAGCGGGGCAGGCCTCGTGCTCGAAGCCCCCGGTGGGACCATCATTGAAAGAGCCATCCAATTTTCCTTCCACGCTACGAATAATGAAGCGGAATATAAAGCCCTCATTCTTAGGCTTCGAATCGTGAAAGATTTTGGGGTTGCTAAACTCGTTGTTCGAAGCTATTCGCAGCTCGTCGTCAAGCATCCCTCTAGGCAATTTCAGGTCAAATAAGCAAAGCTTCAGCCGTATCTCGATTTAGTATAAAAGGAAATCAAGGACTTCATTGAAATCCAAATAACTCATGTTTCGAGAGACTTAAACTCTCACGCCGATGGCCTTGTGAGCTTAGTGGCAGGAACTTCGAAAAAAGAGAATCGACTCGTACCGATCTTTCCAAGGCCCTCTCCTCAAGTGCGTCTGCTCAGAGAAAGGCTTTGAAATCTTCAATTATTTGAACGACGGGAGCTGCGGTAATCACTCTGGGGCTCGCAGCCTCACGCACCGCACCCATTCAGCAAGATTTTACCTACCCTCAATGAAGTCAGACTCCGAAAACATATCTCGAAGGTGGGTAGTGTCAAAGATTCGATAGCATATCACATTTGTAAGCCAAACCATTGCATTCAAGCATCCCGACAAGACCCCTTTATGTGCTGGGGGATGGAAATAGTAGGAAAACTGCCACGGGGCGCAAGACATAAGGAGTACATTTGTAACACCCCGTATTTTATTTTCCTTATATTAAATGAAGAACTGGATATGCATTAAGAAAAACCTGAAATTCTATTTTATCTCAAAGTGCGTTGCGCAGTGTCTTATTTAATAGAAAATTCAATGAGGATTCCAAAAGTGATTTGGAGTATTTTGGTAAAGTGTATCTCGAGAATATCGTATAAAACTATATGTTCAAACGAACAAAAATTGGAAGTCGAACAGACAAAATACGGGAAGTCGTGGTGTGGAGACTGGGTGATGATGTCACCTATTTTGTTGCCTAGCTCCCTCCTTCACCTATAAATAAGGGGAGCCTCCTCCCTTATAAATCAATTCAAAATTCAAATACACACTCAAACTCATGTCATTATATCTCTCGATTGAGACTTAAACCAATTTCAGATAATCGAAGCCCTGGAAAACCATAAATTTAAAGGAATTGGAGAGGGAAACGAGTGCCTTAATCAACAAACATCATTGCATCAATCTTTGAGGTAAAACCTTAAGTCCTACTTGAGAATGCTACCTTAAATCCTATGAAAATCCATGTTTCTTATTGCAAATTCATAATTAAATCATGGCTTATTATTCCTTCAAATTCTATTAAAACCATTTCATGATTTGATGAATTCTTCTAAAACCCTTTATTTTTGTCTTTTCATTTTGATGGCCAATATGTGATTATATGTTGGATTTGAACCCATTTTTGGCTTAGGTTTGAAATTAGGAAACCATAGGTACCTAGAACACCAAATTTGGACAAAAAAAATACAAGATTCGTTAAATTTCTCGAAAGAAAACTACAAAGAGGATTGATTCGATCCAATCATGCATGAAGATGGCTCCAATATTCATCATTGATCGATCCAATCTTCATCCCGAAATCCAAAAAAGTTGGAACCTTAATTTCAGACTTGAAGATCGGACCGATCGAAAATTGATCCATCCAATCATCCTTGAAACTTGACCGGACCTCGAAAACCTCAAACGATCGATTTGATCAGCGTTTGATTCCCTGTTGCCCAAATCCATCCGATTAGACCCAAACTTTGACCATATGATTTGTCCGATCATAGTCTGAACTACAAATTTCTCAAGGCGCGCTCAATGTGTGCCAAAAGGAGTTGGAGAAAGTAAGGGCATGGGCTTCGCAGGGTGCGCTCGAAGCGTGACAGAGGAAACTAGAAGAGACTAAGGCACAACTCGAAGCTGTTCACTGGGAGGAAGAAATCGACCTCATCTCCATCGTTTTCTCCGACGTGGCTATGGTCCCTCAGCAAGCTATGGTTTCTGTGGCCAAGGCTACTGCACTGCATGTACTCAAAGAAAATCACCCCGGGCAGGACTTTCCCTGCATTGAGGATTTGAATGTTAAGTTTTTTTACGATGAGGAATTTGAGCCAGGGAAAGGTTATACGGAGCATCTGTAATTGACCTTGACTCGGATATCCCTGGGAAGAACCAAAGTTAGTTGTAGGCTTCCTCTAATTTTTTTTAGTTGCATTGTGTATATATTTGAAGTATGTATGACCATCCTTAATAATAAAACACTTCCCTGTGTAATTTTGTGTCTACTTCTTTGGATTTGTCCTTTGAAACACGTTGTATGTGGTTGTACCTTGAAATAAAATGATGAATACCGAATGTTACGAATTTGATGCTTTCATAGAATATAAGGAAAACTGTACAAACACAATCAGCTTTGAATATAAAATGATAACGTTCTTTTTTCGAAAAAGAGAAACATTGATAATGTTGGCAGCTTCAAAACAGTAGAGGGTTCGAAGCGTACACTTCAATTTGTCTTCGAGGGGCGAGGCACCTTGACGTTAATTTGGTAGTAGGAGTGGGTGATCTCCGGTTCGCCCTTCACAGTTTGGACACCCCATGGCGTTGGGAGTTTGAGCACTTGGTGGAAAGTGGAGGGGACTGCCTTAAACTCGTGGACCCATGGACGCCCCAGGAATGCGTTGTAGGCCGAAGGGGTTTCGACCACTTGGAAGCTGACTTGGTGGGTGAGTCCCTCCACGTACACTGGGATCTCGATCTCTCCCAGCGTGGTTTAGCCTTTCTCCACTGAAGCCTACGAGTGTGGTTTCCTTCGGCTTCAATGCCTTACCCAATTCGTCCATTGTTTTGAGACATGCCCTAAACAAGATCCCATTATTGATGAAGATCCTCTCCAGCTTGAAGGGACCCATGACCATGCTGACCACAAGATCTTCATGGTGAGGGCAGATGACAACAGCGTCCTCTGTAGCTGAGAATGTGACCGACAGATTCTCGTACTCCTTCAACTCCGACCCTCGAACCCATAGTAGCGACTCAAGCCACCTT